>CAKNYM010049452.1:165631-213431 GCA_932195095.1 Andricus curvator
CTTAGTAAATGGAACAGATTTTCGATGTAATTTGTAAATTTGTAAAGTGTCATTTTCAAATTCTCCTCGAAACTCGCGCGAAACTGTCAAAAATGTCGTCTGCTATGCTCAGCTTTGTGGAATTTTTATTACTTTGAGAATAACTGGAACACTTAGAACCGAAAAACTTTTTGTACAAGTTTAGTATAGGGTATGTCCGAACAACTAAATCACTTTTCTCTATAAAAAAACCTTTTCTGGTGGAAATATTTGGGTCTGACCGCGTTTTACCAACATTTACCGTCATGACCGGTCAGGATTGGTCATGACTGTGAAATACCGAGCAGCGCCCATCACTGAACATAATATGGGTTTCGGAGCCATCTTTCAGTAGTAAATGTAAATGATTAGACAGACTCAAAGTATATGATTTAAATCTTCTTCAGAAAGTGATGCAATAAACTAACAGAAATTGATACCTATAGTAAAGTAAAATAGTTCTCTCGAATTGGTTGAACCGACCCGGAAGATCAGTTGAGGATTAAAAGCTGTTGTACAATGTACATCAACCCGAGAGTAAAGGCATCCGGTATAAGAGTGATACTCGAGGAACAACTAAAGACTGGCAGTAGAAGTGGTAGGGTCGGTAGTTGGACACGAGACAGTGATAAACGCCTTTGCCCGCCGTGATTTCAGTTAATTGTCGCCGGAGCCATTTCTCACTCCTCGGTCGCACGTTGCGTACATCTTGCCACTGTTGTAAATATCCCTCAAGGCGCCACAGGCAAAGGGCTAAAGGTGGGACCTCTTATTCCTCAGCTTAAGGTCTTCCAAGCAAGATAAAACCTGATAAAACCTCCTTTATAAATAATCCAAAGGGTTCTATGCTTGATTCGCGTGAGTAGCGGCACTGATTTAAGTTGACTTTTATACCGGAAATGGATTAGAGAAACTTCAAAAGCTCACTATAACTAGGTAGAAATCTGGGGGTTGATCACTCGTATTTTGAGTGTACATCAGGTTTAAAGATTTCAAAGATTTCACTCTATATATGTATTATATCTAAACGTCCGAACCTGGAAAGGGAGAGGGGACGTGGGTTGTATTCGGACGTATAGACACTACCTAAGATCTTAATTTGATGTCTTCTTATTTCTTACCAATTTTTTTGAAAATATCACAACTTTAATGAATGATTACTTATTTTTTTCTGAAAAAGGATTCTCTACAAATTGACCTCATTTAATGTTTAATAATAAATAAATTATTATCAATTGTCTTTATTGTTTAAATAAAATTTTTTGTTTGAATAATTGTTTTCTTAATGATTTAACCAATTAAAACAGTTATTTTCCAAAATTGAATGAGGTCAAGCTGTAGAGAATATTTTTCTCAAGAAAATAAGTTATAATTAATTAAAATCGTATAATTTTTACAAATTTGGTAAGATGGGATAAGACAAAAAGTTCTGTCGGAAAGAAAATTTTGTTACATACCTAAATAATTTTTTTATGTTTTATATTTAATCATGAAAAATAATCTTTTCTCCTTTAATCGATACCTTCAAACCTTTATACGAGTATAATTAGATAATAATTTTTCTTACTTCAGTCTACAACGAGTGAAAACTTCATATCAGCTTTCGCGGTAGTTGAGATTCAGCTGCTAAATTAGCTTAAAATTCGATAACTCTGTTAAATTCGAAATATTTTGGATGGTAGTTTTTTGATTTTTCTCCGTGATAGAATTAACAGTCTATGTTTAGAAAGTTGTCTTTTTCTATCTTTCAAACGAAAAAAGTAATTGGAAAGCCAATGAAAAATAGCGGAGTTATGGGTTATTATGTGGGGCAGAATACGTCAAGTGTTCCCACATAAAATTATTGTTTTTTGATCAACTAGTTGTCAATATACAGGGGCTTGAAGTTTTCACTTTTTCAGGTGCTTTTTTACCTTCACGTTAGCGTAACTTCTTTTAGGATTATCCGAATGGACTTTTATTATAGTGTTTTAGAAAGTTCTTTTCATGTAATTCAATACTATCATAATAATTTTTTGTTATTATGAATTATTATTTTTTTTTTTTTTTGAAAATCAATATTACAATTGATTTTTTGAAAAAACCCATATTTAAAAAAAAATTCTTTTTTAAAAATAGCTTTTTTTACACTCTTTAAAGTCATGTAAAAGAAAAAGTGGGCTGGAAATAATTTACTGGTCAAATTGAGATTTTCACGCTCGAGGGGACATCATTCAACTTACGCAGCGCTCGGTAACGAATACTGTTAAGTCTAACTTGCCTCTAAGTTTAAATTGAACTAGCCCACTTTTTCTTCAACATGACTTCAAAGAGTGTAAAATGAGCTATTTTTTAAACAGACAAAAAAATGGTTAAAATATTGTATTTAAAAAGAAAATCAATCTTAATTTTGATTTTCAAAAAAAATAAATAAAAAAAAATTCATAATGAAAAAAAAATCTATGATAGTCGTAAAGTACATAAAAAGAGCTTTTCAAAACACTATAATAAAATTCCAATCGGATAATCCTAAAAAAGTGAAAACTTCAGGCTCCTGTATATTGAAAAACGGTTGATAAATGGACCTATGGTTTGGTGAATATATGAGGTCCACTAGAACTATAATTTAGCCATGTTTCAACCCGATAAAAAAAAACAATAATTTCAGGTGGGAACACTTGACGTATTCTGCCCCATGTACAATATACACGCACCTACCAAAAAAACGGGTTTTAGACAACAAATTCAGACTTCGGGGATGTATGAGAAATTTTGCATATGACACCTTTTTTAGATCCACTAGACCGACAATGTCTATTATGTCTCGTGAAAAGTATATTGAGTTTTTTTTTGTAACATAGTGTTATGATTGAACCTATAACAATACATTTAAAAATGGAAACGTAGAATTTTTGACATGTCAATAGATTAACCATTTCGGAAATATTTAAAAATGATAAAAATTACAAAAGGTTTCAAAAGCTTTCAATAGATTTGGTAGAGATTTCAAACCTCCCCCAAAAAATTAAATATTATTCCAGGGTTCATTTCAGGTCTCATTTCAGGTATTAAAATAAGACAGTCTCTAGTGGTACTAAATGATTGATTCACTTTAATCTTAAGATGAGACCACTGGTGGGAAACAGAACACGTCGAGTCTAAAATAATACCTACACAAAATGTTACCGTAGAAAAAAGGACTCAAGTATTTACAGTGAAGATTTCATAAACACAGAGAAAACAGGGGTTTCTATTAGAACCGATTTTTGGTTCCAAGGGAGCTGCAAAAAAAGGAACCTCCTCTTGCTGAAGAGGAACCCAAAATGATCAATTGTTCCAAAGGAACCCAAAGTATGAGTTCTGATAGAGAGTTTTGTACAAAATTCATTTTCTGCCTTAACTGGCATCGAAGATTTTACAAGTTAATGATGCATCTTTTACGTTTTAATACAAATTTAATGACATTGCATTGGAAAAAATTTAATAAATAAACTAAAATTATAGAGATCAGTCATTCTTGAAAGGAAGATAATGGACGTGAGATGTGACAGCTTTTAAGTTTATGTTTTAAACTTTTACCAACTGCACATATTTTTTTATTTCGCCATCTCTCGGATTTCAACGTACTAAAAAGGAACACTCAAAAAGAGTTCTATTAGAGTCTCAGTTCTAACAGATGCCAAATTTTACTTGAGCCGCAACATTACCGTACCGCCAGTTTTTTCCGTGAAGATTTCACACAGATTTGAAAGGTTTCACGAAGGCCACATTTAAAGAGATCTCTTTGATTTCCAGAGAAATGAATAGGCTGGTTACCATATTTAAATAAAGTGTTATCAAGGAATGATCAACTGGAAGTAGAAACACAAAAGACTTTACAAATTCTAATTATGACTGCAATAATTTTGCAACATAGCAGGGTTTTGTAAGATATGAAAAGAGGGGGAGCTGAATTGCCATGAAAACATATGTGCGTTGGATGAAACACGGGCTATCCGCGAATAGGACACAAGGGGAGCATCTCGTGTTTCATAGCCGACTTTCCCAAATAACCTCACAATCCTCTCGACGATTCACGACTGCCATTTGTCTCCTGCGGATAGGGCACCTCGACGAAAAGTATAAAAGCCTCTTGACCACCAGCAATCTTATTTTGAGCCTCTAATAATGCCCGCATCGGTATTTTTATGGGAAATCGGACACAAGCTTATGCTTTCGTATGAACGATCACATATATCCGAGTACAGATAAAATATGGCCAGACTGCTGACCCTTGTCCTTAAGTTTTTTGTTCTCCTCCCCTAAAAATAACACTAATACATCCTACGAGTATCTTTTTTAATACATTATCTTACTCCTGTATTTTCCTAGAATGATATCACAGTAAATGCCAGTTGATCAATTTGATCCCGAAGTTGGATCAAAATGACATTCAACGATTTTACACAGATTTCGCATTTTTTATTTGATCTGCATATTGTGCATCTGAATAATCCAATTCTCAAGATCAATTGTCTGTCATGAATTTTCCTGAGAAGCAACTGTCGAGTGCCAATTCTTATATAAAACTTAAAGGTCATTAAGTTGCGCTGAAAATTGTACTACGCAAATCTAAAGGAACTCTTTTTGAAAGAAAAAAATTTTCCAGAGTTGGATATTCGTCTTCTTTTATTTAAAAATGTATCTCTTTAACTGAAAATTTAATTATTCTAGTTGAAGATTCAACATTTTAGTTGATAATTCATCTCTTTAGTTGAAAATTCATCATTTTAATTTGAAAATTGATCTCTTTTGGTAGATATGGCATCATGCTTGGTTCAAAGTACAACTGTTTGGTTGAAAATTACTCTGTTTTGGTTGAGCATTCAACTATTTTGTTGAAAATTCATCTTTTTTTATCGACTTCGACTGTTTTTGATTCTAAATAAAAATATTTGGTTGAAGATTCATCATTTCAGTTGCAAATTCAACTCTTTGGTTTAAAATTCAACTATTTTGTTGAATGTCTTTTTTGGTTAAACATTAATTTTGTTAACTGAAAATTCAATTGTTCCTATTTTGATTACAAATTTATCTTTTTTTTTGTTGTTCAAGATGCAACTGTTTTGTTGAAGATTGATCTTTTTTTAGTTTAAAATCCATTTATTGTATTGAAAATTCAACGTCTTCTAAAACATTTTCTCTGGGTCGTAGGAAGTTGTAAATCTTAATGGGAGTCTGAACCAGGTAAATCTAACACTTTTAGAACGAAAAAAACTAAATTTCCAGTCACAGAGATTTATAGAACTATATAGCCAATTTGAATTTTTGTCCGACTCTGAAAATTAAAGTTTTCTAAAAAATTTCTTGTTTTAGAAACATTATGTCGTTCGTGACTAACCTACGACTTTCAGTACAAAATATAACAACTGCCACTGGACAGATATGAATGAAGTTATGTAAAATGTAAAAGTGGTAGTAATTGATGGCCTTTGGGCTTTGTACAGTATTCAATATATTTAAGTATAGTCAATGCATTTCGCTGTGGAACTACAGCCCCATCAAGACTCTGACAGACAAATATGAGCATGCTGTGAATATAGTATATATAGTCTATTTTCGGTGTAAGATATGTTTTTCTTAATTTAATATGTCTAATTTATTTTTAGAAACTTAGCGCATTGTACACTTGTCATCTAAATTAGATATAAAATGAGTGGTTGTTCTCATATAGTTAAGAAGTCAAAAATTGCTTCAAGAGTTCATAACCTCATTAAAATGTAAAGTAGGTTTTGGAGTTATTTTTTTAAATTTGTACTTAATGGTTTTGAGTTTGGTATTTTTACTACTGTTTTTGAATGTTCTGTTATAAAGAAAGAAGTGAATGCACATGTGTCAGACTCGTTGGCAAGAAACGGAAATTAACGATCATGATTTAAATTACACTTAAGTTCTTCGTGTATGTTCGTAAGTTTACTGACTTTGTATTATTAACTATGTAAAACATTTCCATAATATTTCTATTGTGATAATTATTTTCTTTTCATAAAATTTTAACTTTTTTCTCACTAAAGTTAAAACTATGTGCATATTCATTGGGTTTTCACACATTGCTGTCTTTTTCGATGATGGTTTCGATCTGATCTATATTTAGATATTTTAGTCTTTAAGGCAATGTTATACATGAGTCACGTGACCTAAATTATCGATAATTTTTTTTGCAACAACTCATGTCCACACAAAATGAGATATCGAGTTGAAACTTTGGGGAAAGCATCAGGAAACCGTAATCTGCGTTTGTATACAACATTTGGCTCGAAATGTTGAAGAAAAAAATGTAATTAATAAGGAAATTCACAAAAATACCGACCGTGCTGTAGAACTCTGTAACCAATTTTTAATGTTCCCAATGAAACATTTTTGAGGGTCTGGCTTACATGTCTTGAGGAAAATGATGCAAACATCGGTTGCAATAATTACACTTGATAATATTTGCTGGTTTGGTGCAAATAAACAAATTGATATTTGATATATCCATTGTGTCAGCACTGTTGATAATGCAGATCGCTTGATTGCCGGTCGATATTTGTTATTCCAATAATAACTTTTTTTTCTTCCCCAACTCGATGCTTTACCACACACTGTCCTTTTATATTTATTAATATTTTCCCAAATTTTTTCCGCTCTATTTTAACTTTTATTTTTAAATATGGGACAAAAAATATCGATCTCTAGACTGGCTGGGTCACGTGACTAATGTATAACATGGCCTTAAGGGTCTCTTTGTCTGGCCTATATATGTACATATATATATATATTCGTCCGCAATTTATACATGTTAATGTATATAACACATTTGTTTTTTCAAACTTTGGTGTCGGATCTTTTGGCATATGTAGTACATATGTAGTTTGTCGTAATTTATTGTTTATGGAGAAAATGGTATGGATGTTTAATTTTTCGGAGTGTCTCGTCGTCCCGAAATTCGGGATGAGTAGTGAAGTATTTTTCATAAGCTTGGCTAGTCGTCAAGAATTTTCGGGACGACTAGTCCATCCCCATTTCCAATTCCCCCGATCTTTCGGGACGACTAGCCACAGCCTTAATTTTTTAGAAATTTTTAAAATTGGTTGGTATAGTTCTTCGACAAACGGTACGTTAGTATTGAACAAAATTTTGTATTACTATGGCAATATTTTTAGGATGGAATTCAGGTTATTAAAGTTTTACATTATTCTTTCTTTATCGTTTGAATGGTTATTTGATAAATAATTTCATGTTTGCCCAAAAAACCATCTACAACAAACTTTACTATATATATATATGAAAATAATTTAGATGGAAACACGACGACGAACCGGCGAAACGCCCACATTGAGTGGACAGATCGACTCAGGGATGACGTGCTAGACTGCTACGATGCCAGCATTATCCCTGTTCGCGGAGGCTTTATGGCGCGTATGTACACTCTGTAGTGCCAGAAACACCCAGAGCTTCAGCACGTTTCGCATCAGTCTTTGCGAAATCAAGCCGACTACCTCCGGAAAAATGGATATGTATGCGGAGCGCTTCCCCAACCGCTGCTTTATGAAGCTGCAGACGAAGATGAGGAAGCGACATTGAGACCAACCGCAGAAAGCAGGCACCTTCTGAGAGATGATCGCAATTTCATTACTAGAAGGAACATTAACATGCAAGTTCCTCCTAAGCCCCAAGATCTGGCTGAAATGGATGCCTTCCTTCGTGGAGATATCTCGCAAGAGTCCGACCTCTGGACCATCAATTGCTCAGTTTATGGTGCTGCGAGAATTTTGGCTGATTCAAATCGAAGGCTGAAACCAACGATGGATCAAAAGACCAAAAGACGCTTGCATCAACTGAACAAGAAGATTGGATGGGCAAGACAGAATGCGTCCCGTGTTCAATGTGTGATTGACTACATAACATCTGGTAGACCGTTTACGGAAAGGGTTCGAAAGTTCGCCCAAGAACTAAGGATCTTGAATCACACACTAAACAAGTCAAAGCTGCTGACAATCAAGCAGCATATTGTTGACAAAATACGGCTGTTATCTGACGCAAGGAGGAGAATACAGAAGAGGGAGAGATGGATCAGGGAGAATCAACAGTTTCTCGCTGACCCATCGCGCCTCTTCAGCGATCTACCTGTTTCTGTCAAAAATCCACCCAAGCCCAAGGAGGTAGAGACTTTTTGGAGAGAGGTGTACAAGATCCCGAAAACACCAGAGTTGAAAGAAGATACTGAAAATATCATCCGCTTCAAGGTGTTAGGACGCACTATACTCCTCCCAAAAAAGGCAACTTGTCCAACCCAGAGAATTACAGGCCAATAACTTGTTTGAACACGCTGTATAAGATCTTTACAGCTGTCCTCAACAACAGGATTGTTCGACGAATTGAGCCTGTATGGCGAGAGATGTACGAACAACGTGGCTCGAAAAAAAGGTGTAGCAGGCTGTCGAGAGAACCTGCTAATTGACAGGTGTGTCTGTAAAGACGCTGCAGCCCATCAGCGCGTCCTGTCAATGGCCTGGATTGACTACCGGAAAGCTTTCGATTCAACCTCTCATAGACTTATCATCTGTCTGTTGGAAAGCTTGAAGGTACATCCACACATAGTGAGATGCATAGAGAGATTGATGCCTCTTTCGAAAACTAGATTTACTATCTCATCTAGAAATTATCGTGTGACAACGAACAACGTCACCTTCCAGAGGGGCGTCTTTCAAGGTGATACCATGAGCCCTTTGCTTTTTTGCATCACACTTTTGCCTCTACCTCTCGCACTACGAAATTCTCCTGGATACCTCTGTGGCGACACTAATCAGCGCGAGCATAAGGTCACTCATGTATTTTATATGGATGACCTGAAGATCTATGCCTCTGGTAGAAGCAAACTTCAAACTGCTATACATATTGTCAAGAACTACACAGGAGAGATTGGGATGGACTTTAGCTTGGACAAGTGTGCCAAAATTTATCTGAAGAAAGGAAAGATTACTGGCGTTCCCAAGGACCCTGAGCTTGTAGATATCAGTGTTATCAGACATCCTAATACTGGAGAGACCTATACATACCTGGGCGTGCCTCAAAACCGCATTCAGGACGTAACATCAGTGAAGGAGTCTCTCCGAAGCAGATACAAGCATCTTCTTCGACAGATTTGGTCTTCCAATCTGTCTGCGTTGAACAAGGTAGCTGCGACTAACATGCTTGCCGTCCCGGTTCTACTCTACTCGTTTGGGGTAGTTCAATGGACGAAGAACGAGCTTAAGGCCCTTGATGTCATTACACGTAAGATCATGCATATGCATAAAAGCTTGCATATCAATTCGTGACTTCCGCGATTACATATTTCACGCCGTCAAGGTGGACGCGGACTTCTGAATCTCCAGTGTCTTCATAACCGGATTGTTCTAAGTACAGCTTACATCGTTGCGAATGGCAGAGATCCTATCCTATAGATGGTCAGGAACCACGAGATGATTGGCGAAGGAGCCTTCCTTTACAAAGCTGCGGAGCAAGCGGCCGAGACCCTTGGCCTGAATTTTAACATCAGAAGTGAGGAAAGTGCATTACTTCATCTAAATGCTTCACTTCTAAAAACCAAAGTGAAGAAAGCAGAGGTTGAAAATTTTCACCAAGAGCTACTCGACAAGAAAATGCACGGAAACTTTCACAGAAATGTAGAAAAACAGTCCTTGTCGAAGGAGCACACTTTTGCTTTCCTCAAATCATCAGGGCTTAATTCAGGTACAGAGGGTTTTATTTTCGCATGCCAGGACGGTGTCATTTCAACCTTAGCATACCGTGAGCGCATTTTATGTCAAGAAGTTCCCAGTGATAGGTGCAGAGCGTGTCATGCACACGCTGAGTACCTAGAACACATACTATCAGGGTGTCCGACCCACGCGGGAACGACGTATATCTATATACATAATGCGGCCCTAATAGTGCTTTATTACCATCTTTGTCGCTCTTACGGTGTTGGCCGCGACCCTGCCCTGCCGAACGCTCCAAAGGAGATAGAGTCGATTGTCCGAAACGAGAAGTGCCAAATTTTCTGGAACTACGATTTTCGGGCAGCAGTCTCCGTTGCGCACTCGAGGCCTGACATTGTTCTCCAAGACTTCGAGAAACGAACTATATTCGTGATCGAATTCTCGGCTCCGTCCGAATACAACATCACTGCAAAGGAGAAAGAAAAAGAGGAGAGGTATTAAGACCTTAAGAGAGAGCTACAACGACTGTACCCAAAATATGCGGTACAAGTAATTGTCCTTGTGATAGGTGCTCTCAGAGGTTCGAAACTATCACTGGTTCGTAACCTTAAAGCCATACCCGCGTGCCAAAAATATGCCAAGGCACTTGCGAGATGGATGCAGAAAGCTGTCATCCTTGGGTCGCTTCGAGTCCTCAAGACACACGAGGGTTTCGCCGGCCTGTCGTTGTGATTTTGTCGTTTCCTATGACCACCCATCTCACGGTTGTGAGACGTGGCCATAGGTGTGAATTACCGCTGTGCTACTGGGGGCTATTGACCATTTGTTGGATGGCAGTTGCTCTTAGTGGGACCCTGCGGTGGTTGTTTAACTTTTTTTTAAATTATATATATATACCAAAAGATCATATACCAAAGTTTGAAAAAACATATGCTTTACACAAAGTAACATTTATAAATTGCGGACGACGACGAATAGCCAGACAAAGAGACTCTTAAAGACTAGAATATCTGAAAATGCATCACCGAATATTCACATATAGTTTTAACTTTAGTGAGAAAACAGTTAAAATTTTATGAATAGAAAATATTTATCACAATAGAAATATTATGGAAATGTTTTACATTGTTAAAAATACGAACTCAGTAAACTTAAGAACAGACACGTGGAGAACTTAAATGTAATTTGGCATGATGTAATCCAAACTTGCGGTTTATTTCCGTTTCTTACCAACGAATCTGACACATGTGCATTCCCTTGTAGCTCTCTATCAATTTTTCACATTTATCATTAGTTTAAGTCCTAATTTTTCTGGAATGATGACAAGAGGTCTAAAAATGTTAATAAATTAACCTTTAAAAAAACTGGAACAGGTCTGGAATTTTGAAATTGAAATTCCGAAGTAACTCTGTAATCGTTATTGGAAATGAACTCAGTGAAACTTGCTTACGATTAGTCATGTTCAATCCAATCTCATACTTTACTAACAAGAGCAAGAAAATAAAATCAAGTATATTAATAATCCAATTAAATTGGACAGAAGATAAATGTTTTGCTTAAAATAAATACCAAGAGTAATTCTGATACCTCAGTCCAAAGAGATAGTAATAATCAGCAATCACTTTCATTCTCGTAGAAGAAAATTTTCTCTATAATCCGAGCAACTTGAAGCTAATTCTGTGTAAATTAGAAGGCGGAAGGATTCTTAATCAAGGTGCGACAGCCGACATCGTAAAACCAATAGGTGTGCATACCTGAGCCTGAAAGTCGGCGTACGCTAAGGGGTTATAAGAGTATGCATGTGTATGTGTATATGTGTGTATGGATACCGGGACATAAGTTGCTAAGTGTCCGTGCATGCATGGAACGAGGGAGTGGTTGAGCGAGCAGCAAGCAAAGCAATGCTAAAGGGTGAACATGAGCATAAATGTCTCGTTGCGTGTAACCGAACACGCTCACTCGCACGCTCCCTCACGATTCGAAATACGCATCCTCGTCTTACTCAATTATTTTTTCTGTATTTCTTCGACGTAGTCAATGTTCTCTTCTCCCATTCGATCCAGAGTTGCTTCGATTCAGAGATGCTCTTAAGAGACGGTATTTTGTTACCGCAGTACCGATTATTTTTATTACTTACACTCAACATTTTTTTAAAGTGCCACCGGATCGTATTCCTCTCAGTGTGGTTTGCATTTTCTTTAATTATTCTGTTAACGATACGCCGGGCTCAACAGCATATCGATTATTATTGTCGGTAGAAATTTTCTTCCCGTAGAGAGATTTGCCGACTGTAATAATCGTAAAGAATGTTGTCAGCATTCTTTTCATTTATATTTTTATTTATGTTTATTAACTATTTAGTGACGATTTCTCTTGCATTATTTGTAGCGGTATATATTATGAGAAAATATGGAGTTTTAGGATATTGCTGTTAGTACAAACATATTAAACTACCTTCGGATGATACGGAAGATTATTTCCTTTTTTTAGAATCATTAAAACGTCCGAAGCAGAAAGAAACGACCTGGACTTCTTTTCCCTCTTTATTCACGCTACCTTTTTCTCGCTCTCAACTTCTTTTCGTTTTCTCACATTTGACAATTATTCGGTAATTTATCAAAGCGTCTGCACACAATGGGCCAGCGCGAACTTCTCGCAAGAGAGATCGCGAACGGCACGTCCTTTGGTGCGGCGAATTTCACATGCAAACGGTGTCTCCGAAATTCCAACTGTTCACTACGTTTCTGTTAAAGTCTCTCTAACATAAGTACTTTTCACGAAAGAAGTAATTTTTCTGCAAAGCTATTAAGAAGTTCGATATTTTTTTTGTGTTTTTCCATAATCAAAGTTAACGAACATTGTATCTCTTAAAATCAATTGAATATAAATTCACAGTAAGTAAATCTTATCTAGAAAATAAATACTTTATATTCGCATATCTCTCGCAAGTATGTAAATTATTTAGTGATTTACCGTCATTTGCAAATTCTTTATTAGCAATACTTTTTTCGAGAGCAATCACTATGCGATTCACGATCCACTTCGAAAAACTTACGACACAGCAATGTCGGTCACATGGATGGAAAACTATTAAAATACGCAGGAGGCGAGCGGCGAGCATGTAGGTAGTAGCTAAGCTGTCAATTAAGCAAGAATATCTGGTAAATTAAACACTGAACTTACGATTTTACGAGTCGCCTCGTTTCCCCTTGACCAGAAGTAAATATTACATAAAGAAGTTCCTACCTTTAACGAACTTGCTGATATCTCCTTAAGTAGGTGCTTGCATGCTAGTTGGGCGTTTATAAGTCTGAAAGATTAGCATAATTACCTCAGGTTAATAAGCGTACAAAGTATCGAAGAAGTTGAGCAATGTGCAAACGTAAATGTTTTCCATTTTCTTTCTTTTGCATGCTACACTGTGATCCGTTCGTTGAGAAAATAGATACCTTTTATTAAGGAAGGAATTATTCAAATTAAAAATTATTTCTATAAGAAGGCAGTTTATACCGCAGTATGTTTTGCTACTGAGGCATAGGGTTTACTGCTTTGTAAAACTTCCACGATGAATATACACCGTTGCAGAATTTATAACGATGAGCTTTTACTGAGCCTGATTAAACTTAAGAAAGTTACCGAAAGTTACCGCAAATGACCGATAAGTTCTTTAAGTAATTTTTACAGCTATATTTCATCCTTGTCACCATTAATATTTTTTAAATTATTAATTTTTTCTTATAAATCTAAACTCGATGAAATTCAGTATTTCTCGTAAGCCAATTTAAATCCTTTAATAACAAAAATATTATTTAACAAACATAGCGAAATTTCAACTACGTCCACTCTCAACTACGTCCGACTCTATAGAATTGACCATTTTTTTTATAAATAAATAAATCGTAGGTGTATTTATTTAGCATCCAGGAGTTTACAAACGCAAAATGTAAATCCTTTAATAAAATTGTAACAAACAATATGTATATTAAATTTATAATTTTCACAGATTTTGTAAATATGTTTTTGAAGAATATTATATTAAAATTTCTGGAAAAAAACTGGAAATAAATTTTTTTTCATAAATGTGAAATACCTCAATTCATCTATGACTATGTCGACCTTGAAACGAAGTTTAAAAAGAAACCTCTGGATACTATTTGCTACCACTAGTCTGATTACACATTAAAAAGCATTTGTAAGCATCCTATGGCAGCAGTATATTATATGCCATTAACAACTTTGAAACTTTCCAATTTTAAAAATGCCCCGGCAACTCGTTTTTCAATCTAAATGGTTCATCTTGGGCTTAAAATGCTGGGAATTCATCGTAACTCCATACCGAACATAAGGGCCCATTTCATGCGGATGCATACAAATAGCACAATGACTTAATTCGAATCAGTGGCTTTCATTAAGAATCAGTGACTTACTTCTGGTTATTTTAAACAGAAAAAATTCACTGGGAATCAGAGACCATTGACTGAAATTAAATTAGTTTTTTTTTTTTACTGAAATTCCAATCATTTTTCACTGGTTTTCCAATAGCAAAGTTACTGAATTTTCACGAACACTTTAGTAATTTTCAACGCGAAAGGTATCTTGTTTTTTTTGGCATTTTTATTTTATCAAGTGAATTTTATAGGTTAATTTTCTTGAAAGAAAAATGAACCCTGAATTTTGAGTGTTATTTTTAAAAATATTTGTTTTATGAACAAACTTTCTAGTAAGTCATAAATTTGGTAAAGATGTACCATTATTCTGTTGCAAACCTTTTTCTTCGCAGCCAACTGTTTTTGAGAAAACTGTGTAAATCTGTTAAGTAAATTTTCTTAATTTATTGGAAAAAATGCTAATCGTCGAAAAAAGCCTTAAACACAAAAGTTCGTGTTTTGGAAATCAACCAATTTTATTTCAAGCAGTCTGATTTTCATAAAACTTCTTTAATGATGCTGTTAATTTTACTTCTTTAATTAAAGCTTTTTTTTAAATTAATCAGACTTGCTTGAAAGAAGTTAAAAAAGAAATAGGATTTAATTTCGCAGATAAAAAAGTAAAGTTTTCATATTGAACCAAATCAATTGGTTTTAAGTTTGTACATTGATCACGATAGCGAACATAGCTGAAGTTCAAAATAAATTTGTAAGAAGATGAGCTGAAACAACTGAAACCCTAGTTTTTTATGTGCTGTTTATCTTTTTTTTTAAGTAATTTAAATAATAGTATATTGTGTACCTAGAAGTGAAACCAGTCTTTTTATCCGAGCGTCAGATATTGCAAACTCACGCTTGGATAAAAAGACGTTTCACTCCTTGGTACACACGATACTTTATAGTTTATGTAACAAAAAGGTATGATGTAGAAGTTCCTCACACCTGACATTTGAAGTTGAGTTGACGCGTTCCATAATCGTACAGGGGCGACAGCGAACGCGTATACGCGGAGAACTATTATGATCATCTGATGATCATAATTGTACTCCGCGCCACACTGCACATGCGCATTCTCTGTCCTGTCCTCTGTTTGATAAACGGCTACTTTCAGAACTAAAAAGACGCTGATAAAACGCGTAAATAATGCTTGCGTTACATAAAAGGTATTGATTCAAAAAGACACTTTCGGGTTTTGAGACATTCTCCTTTATCATTTTTTGCAGAGAAAAATATTTTAAACCGAAAAAGTTCATATTTTCAATATCTACGACTTTTTGAACATTTTGTTTTGTTTTTAATAACATTAAAAAGTCGGCCGTTTTGTATAATTTTTCGCAAGGATACGAAAAACGGCGTGAGAGTCCGTTTTAGGCAAATTAGAGCCTATACATTTGGAACGAGCATACCATTTCTCACATAAACATAGATCAAAAAAATCTGCCCGCCGCGCGGTTCCTCCTCATCGCGCGCTACGCGCGCATCTGGCGTGTCTCGCGCTTCGCGCTCAATAATAGGTTACCTTGCCCTTCGCGCTCGGATATTTATTTTTTGCACTAAGAATGTTTGAATGAAACTTGATCAAAAACGTCTTTTTTAGATCCCAGCATTTGTATGCATCTTCGTATTCTGAATTTTCTACGTAATTAAGTATAGCTAAAGATTAAGTTGCTCAAATCTCTGTAGGCTTTGAGGTACACATTGTCATCGTGACACTCGCAATACGCGCTCGATTTTTGACAGACATTTTTAAATGTATATATGTTTTCTGAATTACTTTACAATAAATGGTTATAATTCTTTCTTCAGACATTCTTTCCTATCTCGCGTTATTATGCTAACAATAGGATTTTTGTTTTCATATTATTTTTTACGGATAAAACAAAATATCCTAAAAGTCTTCTTTTAGACTTTTTGCGTATCTCGTGTCTTTTGGCGTAATATTGGAATTTTCGGTTTTTGCATATCAATTTCGATAAATAAATTAAAAACGACGAGTTCTGTCAAAAAATGGTTCAAAGAAATGTTGTAGGAATTTTCAAAGGCTGAAATTAATCCAAAAATGTTTCCCCATATTTCGCGTCGTTTGGATCAAAATTAGAATTTCCGATTTTTTTCATCATATTTTCTATAAATAAAACCAAAATGGCAAGTCCTATCAAAAAATGGTTTAAATAGGAGGACTTTTTAAAAGCTGCAATTCCTTTTTGAATTTTTTTTTTCGTATCTCACGCCGCTCGGTTCGAAATTTCAACTTTCGATTGTCGGCATAGTACTTCCGATAAATAAAACCAAAACGATAAGTCCTATCAAAAAATGGCTAAAATTAATTTTGTAGGACTTTTTAGAAGCTGCAATTCATCGTTGAAACTTTTTTCCGTGTCTCACGTCATTTGGCTCAAAATTAAAATTTATTTTTTTTCATAGTATTTTCGATAAATTTTGACTTATCTATCCTCGTTTGACTTAAAATTAGAATTTTCGACTTATTCGTTTTCGATACATAAAATAAAAAAAAAACGAGTCCTATCAAAAAATGGTTAAAACAATAATTATAGATATTGGAAGAGCTTCAATTCTCCTTTCATACTTTTTTCACGTGTTGGTCGTCGTTTGGTGTAAAAATGGATAATTCGATTTTTGGATGGCATTTTCGATGGATAAACCCATAATCGTTCGTCAAGGAATACTGGTTAACGAACTCGTTCTTTCTTTTAGGGCCTAAAAAAGTGTGCCTAAGCTCGATTGGATCCGTTCATTTTTTCGAGAGTTATCGTGTTTACGGACGGACGGCCGGACGGACAGACAGACAGAGGCCATCGCCAAAACTTGATTTTTAGCTTCAGGGGGTTTCAAAACGTGGAGATATGTTGAAAAATTGTGGTATGAAATTTCGGACAATTCTAGTACTTTCTCAATCATAAATGATGAGAATGTAAAAAGAAAATAATGTTTTAGAATTTATTTTTAAAAACAGCCATTTTGAATGTAAGTTTGTTTGGTTAGTATAGAAATGGTGGCCAGTTTTCCAGAAGTGAAAATTCCAAAGCAGAGCTTTTGAAGAGAGATTATCATTATTATTATACCATATTAAGTCAAATCCCTTTTTGGGGTAAGCGTATAAACTCGTTGGGTTTTAGCGTCGTTACACATAGGAGAATGGATAGCTTTTATGTCAATCTAGGAGTTGCATGATGCCCACGATAATACTCCTACCTGGGTCGCTGATCAATCTATCTGGCAATCACCCCGGATGGAAAGCTTCTCAAAGTAATTGAGCATCACGTTTTACGCCTAAACATACAAACTGACTAGCGAACTAATTATAACTAATTATTATTATTATATCATTAAGCCATTTCCCTTTCGGGGTAGGCGTGACTCGCTCGGCGAGGAAAGTAGTAATGTGAGGAAGGTGGTATAGATTTTTTAGATTGATCTAGAATTCTCGTGTTATTTATTTCGACGCCTCCATTCAATATGAGTCTATGTGCTGACAGCGCCGTGTATGAGACTATACGCTGTGTATAAGCATAGGAATAGTCTTATACAGAGCGCTGTTAGCACATAGACTTATATTGAATGGAGGCGTCGATTTCAATAACACGTTCGTTCCGCAAGACTGCTAGCACCCAGGTTGCTGATCAATTTCTCTAGCGATTACCCCAAGTGAAGAGCCTCACAAGGTTGTCATATGAGGTTCCCCACTCGGGCCCATTAGTATCCAAGGTCTTTTGTTTCAGGCATCATTCACTCTACTGGCACTCTTTTTTAAAACTATTTGTCGCCACATTTTTCTCTCCTGGCATACTTCTCTAGCTTCCTTCACGTTCATGCATTTTTTCATGCAAGCTCTCGTGTTTCTAGGGCTTCTTATGTCTCTTCGGATTAAGGTCTCATTCACACATTCTAACCATTCTTTCCGCGGTCTGCCTCTGGGCATGCTGCCATTTACTTTACCTTTGTACACTTGTTTCGTCAGTCGTTCATCTTTCATTCTTTCAACATGTCCGAACCATCTTAACTGATTTCTTTCCCATATGTCAACTAGTGTCTCTTCTGTACCACATTATTTGAGGATTATCTCGTTTCTCACTTTCTCTATCAGTGTTTTCCGCATATTGTGCACAGACGTTTCATGCCAATCCCGTTAATTTTACTCTTATCCTATTCTTGACAGGTCCTTGTTTCGCTACCGTAAAGCACAGTCGGTACACATATAGAATTATGTATTGCCATTTTAGTTTTTTTAAATATATTTTTACTTCTGATAATGTACCCTGCTCTAACTATAACCTTCTTACCCTCGTTTATGCGCCAATCTAACTCCCTATCTATCTTTCCGTCACTAGTGAATAGGCTGCCCAGATATACGTACTTATCAACTTGTTCTATTCTCTCATCATTTAGGACAATGTTGCACACTGGTTTCTCACCTTTGCTTCAAGCACCATAATTTTTGTGTTATTTACGTTATTTTGAGGCCATGAGGACATAACGCATCCTTGTCTAACACCCTCCATAATATCGAACCAGTCACCTAGTTTCCTATTAACCCTTACGCTTACTTGTAGAAGCCATCCATTGACTCCGTACTCTTTCAGAACATCCCAAAGTTTACTTCTATCCACCTTGTTAAATGCTTATTCTAGGTCAACAAACGCACAGAAAACTTAAGCTAAATCTTAAGCTAAATATTTGATCCGTACATGATCTTCCTGGGATAAATACACTTTGGATTTTCTATATCTTTTCTTCTGTTATTTTCATTACCCTGCGGATAAGTATTTTTGAGTATATTTTACTTACGGTACTTAATAAGCTGATACTTCTGTAATTATTGCAGTTGCTGTTATTCGCCACTGTATTTAAGCATTTCAGCGCTAATACTGTCTACACTAGCAGCCTTACCGTTTTGAAGTTCTTAATTATGTCTAACCTCAGTCACAAAGACTTTCTCAATTGGGCTTTCTAATGCATTATGTTCTATGTCGCAGTTCTGGTGTCCTATAGCTTCACCTCCTAATAATTCTTTAAAAGAGTCTTTCAAAGCGTCTGCTATCCCGTCTGTTTCATATAGCATTTCACCTTTGCTCTTTCTCATGCTGACAAACTCTGTACTTTTACTTCCCTTCATCTTTTCAAATAATAGTTTCTTGCTTCCTTCAAAGTCGTTTTGTATTTTCTTCTCTTCTTCTTTTCTGGTTTTATCTTTACTTTCCTTGACTAGTCATTTAACTTTCCTCTTTTTGTATCTGTAATCATTTTCAAGTCTATTTCTCTCGTCATCGCTAAGACCTGTGATGTTCAACGTTCTCTTGTACGCTTCTTTCGTTCTTCACTAAGCAAAACTTCCACGTGGGCTCATGAGTATCCAAAAATCTTTTGTATTAGACATCTTATACATCGCTGACTACTCAAACTTTTCTTTTACAAATCCATGGTAGAACTTAATATTCGACCTTCGAAAATTCGGGAAAAAGTTTCCCTAAAATCGAAGAGGATTAGGTTGGGTCTAGCAATTTGAAAAATAATTACACTTACGCCTGAGGTGCAAGGTACTTGTTTCACAGTACAGTTGTTTAAGTTCGCAAAAATGTTGTCTGTGTGAATCTATTAGTGAAATTTCACTATTTCATATTTAGAAATTAGAATAAGCCCAGTGCATTAAGATATTAAAGAATCTATAGTCAGCAAATTTTCTCGCGGTTCCGCGAGACACCCGGTAGGAAGGTATTCGAAGTATGGAACGTGCTTCTGGCGAACCTGGGGCGAGGAGAAACGAATAAGCAAGCGACTGGAGGAACAAAACTATCTCATTGTGTGTTAATACGTTTTGGTCGGCTCGACTTTTGCGCCATACGTGTGCGTGTGCGCTTGCATTTACTTGCATAAAGGAACGAAACCGCCGCGCCGCAAACCTCTTTGCTCTCTTTTTCCTCCTCCTATTTACTCGTCGGGAGTGAACCTCCTCTTATGGCAGCTCTCTTATCACTCTCTTTCTCTGGACGGCAACGGTAGAAGAGTTTCTACTCCCGGAGATATAAATTTGAAACAGAGTAGAATCTGGAAGTCGTTGAAATTCGTCGTGCGCGCTTGCTTGTCGGAGATTCTCCGATGGCTGCTACATTTTCTGAATCGATTACTTGCTTTTTTGAGGTTAAGAGACTTGTGCTCTCCTACCGTCGTTCAGCGACACGGTTGTCACCGCTCAGTCGTAAAGTTTCACTGAATTCAAACCCAGTGGAATTTTTCAAACCAAAGCAAAACAAAAGGCACTTTGATGACACGGATCTGAGAATGTATTTACTGGAATGGTAATTTTTGCGAAACAACCTTGACGCATTCAAACACAATCATAAGTGGTTTGAAGACAATGAAACATTCGAAAAAAAAATTTTAATAAATTCAATGGTTTCATTTTCAATTTATCGATTGGGGGTAATCAAAAAAAGATATTGTCCCTAACTTTGAGCTCTTTCATTCGCCAGTAGTTACTACGCAATGGGAAATCTCAAAGACTTGCCATTTGTCCAAACTTCATTTGGTAAAAGCTTCGGGTTGGTAAAACCTTGGGTTGTCTACGCCGCACAATGAACTTTTTTGAAATTCTGTCTCAAAATTGTAGAAGTTTCAATTGGAAAGGCCTAGAGGGATAATTTTTTTTCAAATTGAACATGAAACTATTTCGAATAGAGGAAAATTATAGAGAACGTGTAAAAAAAAGTTGACTGTTTTATCTATGTCGAAGTTGGCATTTTGGGCCAAAAAAATCGTTTATTCAATCACGGACGCTTAAAATTTACATTGTGTGTGCTACACATATTTTCATATAGATTTTTGCATACGGGGGTTTTGCAGGTCGTTCATTTAAAATCCAAAGTCGAAATTTTAAAATTCAAAATGGCGAATCCAATATAGTGTACCAAAATTGTAAAACCAAACGGATTTAACTAAAATTGCCACTCAGGGGTTTTTCGGGTCGCTGGTTTTAAATCCAAGGGCAAAATTTTAAAATTAAAAATAACGCGCCATTTTGAATCTTGAGATTTGGGAAATCAGCGACCCGAAAAACCCCTGAGTGGTAATAATTTTTAGGCAACTAAAGTCGGGGCCAAACTTCTTTTGATTGCAACTCGCACAAAACAAATCTCTGAATTGTCTAATAAAAAGCATCTGAAAGCTTAAAGTATTCTGAATTCCACGATATGATCAATTTTATCCTTAAAAATTTTGGTCAATAGTTAGAGAGAAAAAAATCCCAAAAAACAGGGGTTTTCGGCCTTCTTTTTGAAACGTCGACTTTCACCTATTCCCAGAAAGCGGTCGACGTTAGAAAAAATCTGAAAAAATTCACAGATATTATTTGAACATTCTTTAATGCAATACATTTTTCAGAATTCTGAAATATTGAATAATGAACTTTTTACGGGGATTTATTCACAAAATCTTGAGAGCGAATAAAGATAGGAAGCCGTTTAATGGCTCCAAATGTGCAGTTTCCTTATGAGAGTGCAATGTCTGACTTTAATCAGTGTGGGCGTATAGCCAGCACAGCGGGACAAGTGGCAGAAAAAAGTACACTTTCGATGACAATAGTAACGGAGTTGGCTTACTTCTGGAATTACTATTGTCATTGAAAGGGTATTATTTTTTTCTACTATTTGTCCTGCTTTGCCGGACCACGCGTCAAAACTTATTAAAGCCAGAAATATTCAAAATGATATTTGTTGCGTAACAATGATTTCCTCATAAATTTAATTATTGCACTGCACTCTCATAACGAAACTGCAAATTTGGAGCCATTAAACGGCTTCCTATCTTCATTCGCTCTCAAGATTTTGTGAATAAATCCGCGTAAAAAGTCCATTATTGAATATTTCAGAATTTTGAAAAATGTATTGTATTAAAGAATGTTTAAATAATTTCTATGAATTTGTTCAGATTTTTCCTACCGTCGACCGTTTTCCGGGAATAGGTGAAAGTCGACGCTTGAAAAAGGAGGCCGAAAAACCCTATTTTTTGGGTTGTTTTGCCCTCTAACTATTGACAACATTTTTTTAGGATAAATCGTTGAACTGGGAAGACTTTAAGCTTTCAGATGCTTTTTAGTAGACAATTCAGAAATTTTTTTTGTGCGAGTTGCAATCAAAAGAAGTAAGGGGCCTCGACATTTAGCATCAACTTTAGGTATTGTTATACAATTATGGTCCGCCATATTGGATCCACCATTCTGAATTTTGAAATTTTGACTTTCCATTTGAAATAAGCTACCCGAAAAACGACGTACTAGCAATTTTTAGTCAAATCGGTTTTGTTTTACAATTTTGGTTCACCATATTGGATCCGCTATTTTCAATTTCGAAATTTTGACTTTGGATTTGAAATCAACGACCCGAAAAGCCCCCGAGCAGCAATTTTTATTCAAATCGATTTCTTTGTACAATTAAAGTAAGTTATATTGAATTCGCAATGTTGGATTTTAACCTACATTAATTCACATGTCAGATTCGGATTGGGCATGCGAAAATTCATATAAAAACATGTGCAGCACATAAAATGTAAAATCTAAGCCATCAGAATTGAACCATTTTTATTTCGAGGCATTCAGACAGAAAGGTAATTCCAATTGAACATTTTAAAACCGAGTTGATTCAAAATTAGAATGTTCAAAATTGAACAGTTCTACATTTAGGGCACCCAAAATTCGATAAATTGAGCGGTTGAAATTGACTTATTAATTTTAAATTTTAAATTATGTAATTTGGATTTTTTTTTTAAATTACGCCTACCCTGAAAGGGAAATGGCTTAATGGTATACACCACTTTAAACTATTTGAATTTCAAGCAAAAGATTTGGAATATCTTAATCAAAAATTTGGCAAAATTTGGAGAAGCATACATGTAAATATTTCCTTTCAAATTAAAAAAAACTCAAAAGAAGAAAGAAAAGTAATTCGTCCTCAAAATTCCCATCCTTCTTTTCTTTATATCTTTTTAAATCTTTTAACAGTTGACAGAATAAACTTAATATAAAACACTTATATTATTTTATTTATTAACAAATTGCTTTGTATATCGAATGACGTGCATTGTAGGATTTTTTTCTGTGCATATACTTTCATGTGAAAAAGTAGTGATTGGTATCCCCGAGGAGTAGGATTTGAGAGGATGGGTGAAAGAGGGTAAAATAGCCTATCGGAATTATTCCGACCAGTCGTCGGGACTTATGCTGCTTATGGGATTACGGCAGCATTAGCTGGCGAGCTCGTCCTACCATCGTTCCGCTCCGTGAAATCCGTGATAAGCCCCTCCACAGGTATTTCAGCTAGTTCGCACATCTCTGCATGGGTACGTGATCTCCAAGCAAGCGATTTTTCTACTAATGCTAAGGCTGAATATAAAGTCATCAATATTGTGGTATAAAGCTATTCATTTTAGAAAAGAATAAAAAAATGATTAATGGCTCTATTAAAACTACACGAGCGTCTACAGGCTATACTCTACACTCTACAGCTTATGGAGCCACGCGAATGTTGCTTAAGTTTCGAGAGAGGATACTTTGTAGAGTAAAAGGCTAAGTACAAAATAATGGAAAGAAACAGTATAGCTAGTCTGACATGAAGTGAACTAATGATTGCAGACTAATGTGCTTCGATATTTAGAATCAGCAATCCTGATTAATATAGACACATTTCATCCTACCTCTAGAAGAAGCTTACTTAATCTTTAGTGTGTAATCAACACGAGAATGTGCTGACATTAAAAGTCTGACCATTAACGTTTAACTTACCCCCAGTCTTATTACACCTCCCTTTTATTAGTTATGTTCAGAAAATTTCTGCATCCATATTTTTTCAAAAACGAGTCTTCTATCTTTGCAATCTTGCTGACGATTTTACGGATTAGGAGTCACGTTCGAATTATTTTTATACGGTAAGATCGAGACCAGACCAGAAACGCAGGCAGCTTAAATCTCTCGCTCCCGTTAGGTACGTGAAGGAATTTTATACCAAGAGATTTTTTCCTTAACGAGGATTCCCGTCTGTTAAACACTTGGCTGAACGCAGTACCCTCTTTTCCCGAAGAGAGAAGGGAGGGTTGGAGGTCGGGGATCGGGTACACGGATCTTTTCCCTGTAATTAATTTAAGAGGGCTCGCTCGAGATGCTCCTCAGGATCTACCGTAGCAGGAGCAAGGCTAACGGCATCTCGCGGATTTCAGAAAGTGGGGGAGTATAAGTTGGCTTTTCTAGTTCCAGCTGGTTCGTTTCCTCCTTCTAACTATTTCTACTCTCAGGCACTGCTTCAAGTTTCTCACTGGTTAAAGAATACTTTGCATGATTGTATTTTTAAAACGACTGTAATAAGCTATATAAATCGGTTGTAGAAGATATATTCCTCGAGTTATCCTGCTTCAGTCATCGGTCGTAAAATCGTTTTTTTTTATTAGAATTTAAGACCTCTTCTAGGTTCCAAAGATTCTTAATAGCCTATTTTCCCTAAGCAGCATTCCCTCTTGGTGCAAAATTGAACCAATATCGAGTGGTGGACTCGATGAAGCAGCAGTTTCGTTGCCAATAGGGAAAACGGTGTTGTATCCTAAGTTGCAGGAAAATTCGAGCACCAATTTGTAGCAGCTTAGCAAGGGCTTCTCGCAATGTTCTCAGAACTGGCAAATGGGTATGGGCGGGGCCACATATTGGATCATATCATATCTTCTCCCAACGCATGAATAATGCATCTCAGAGACCCTCCATCTCGCTCCCCCCTTTTTCCTCATTGCACACCTCTTCGCTTTCTCTTTTTCTCTTTCCCCTTCATCACTTGCTCGCTTAACCCCTCTATCCTCTACTCCCCACTCTTTCAAAAGGCATAATACTATCGGCGAGTCCTGCTCCCCGAAATCTCTTCGTAATTAAAGGTGCCATATATTTTACTTTAATCGAGCAGATCGGACGCTGGGTAGTCGACGACGATTTATCGCTACCCGCGGAAGATTATAATGCTCAGGTATGTACAATTTCAGCTAATTGCGTCCTGCCCTTTTCACTGCTCTGCATTTCTTTCATGTGTCACTTCTATGGCCTTATGCTCTGGATTTGTATTAAGTTTTAAATCAGGTATTAAATATGGCTTTGGATACCTGTAGTAAATATTCGTCAGTTTAATGTTAGTGCTCAAAATTCATCCATGTTTGGAGTATGGTTAGTAGGGTATACAGATTTTTTATTTAACCCTGATGACAGTTAGATCATCTGTGAATCAATCCCTTGCAAAATGAAGTCTAGGATTCACCTGAAAATTGCTACCATATCTTTAGCTTTGACTTTGGACACCTTTATTTAATATTTTTCACTTAAATGTTATTGCTCACTATTCATTCATGTTAGGGGTATGGTTAGTAGTCTCTGAAGATTCGTTAACCCGGATAGAGTCTAGGTTTCATCTGCCAGTTGTTCACCTGATCTTCAGGTTCTTCTAGAATTGTTGTAGATCAATCTACAATATTGGTTAAAGAAGCATAGTGAACTGACGTTATTTTTTCTATTAACATTGATCCTCCTTGATTCTAATCGATTCTTGACAATGGGAGACACTAAAGAGATTAAATATGTATCCAAATCAATTTAGACAAAATTGTTTTAAATTATTGGAATTAAAACGTGTTTCTTGGTATAAGGATAATTGATAAGTTTTCGGTATCTTTTCTTGTGCAGTTTGTTGCCACATCTTGAACCACGAATGTGGCCCGATGCCATGAAAGTGGGGTCTTCGGTGGCCCCCGAATCACAGGATTCCCGAGTGTCAGTGTCGGCGAGATAAATCTTGGATTACCACGCGCTCCCTTTCTTCTCTCTTCTCCCCGATTCTCATGCGCTTCTTCTCAACTCGAGCTTCTGAATCCTGTATTGGTCCTCATCCTACCTCTTCTTTAACAACACAGGCTTAACACAGTCTTACGTCCTGCGACAAGTCGAGACTACTGTACTGCCGATGAGCCGGATCGCCTTGTCGGCTTGAAAACATTCGGATACCAGTAGTCGGTCCTCAGTCAATTCACCAGGAGTCCACTTTTTCAGCAGGAATGAATCCTATCGGCAAAGTCATCTGGCTATTGAGCGGTGAAGTCAAATTGACCTCACAATAATATCCTGGACTCAACGCGTGACTAATTTACTGCCGGCAAAAAGCCGCCGTGGCAGAAACATTGTTGGATAGAGGATAGATTTTCAACCATCAGTTTTTATTTTTCTTCTATTCTATTTAACTAAAAATGTATTGATTGTAATATATATATATATATATATATATATATATATATATATATATTATATATTATATATATATTATTTATGAATATCCTATTTTCCATTTGTACAAACAGATTATTCAGACGTAAGTAGGATGATAGTGTTCCCAATGAAACAGCTTCGATGATTAATTTTCAAGTTTAGGAATAGTTTAAATGTTCAGTTCAAGTAATTAGGTGATCCAGCTCATTGACATCAGCAATTTTTACTTTTCTGATTCGCACTTGAGTCCATCCTCTTCAATATTGCCACATTAGTTCTCGAAAAATAAATCCATAATATATAAATCTGAATCACTAATATATGAAAGAAACTTATATTATCTTAGACTTAGACCTTCATCATTCCAGCAGCATCTGCTTCGTATTTCCTTTCGAATCACAGAATTTCTCAATACAACCGAATCATGAGAATGTGCGAATTGGCTGATCGTTTATTTAATTATTTGGTATTTACGCGAAGAAGCGTGTGCCTGGAGTTCTCACGCTTGGACAATGAGGACATTCATTCGAGTTGAGAAACACGATTCGCGGCTTGGACAAGCGGTTCTTCTCAAGACTTAATCGGTCGTAAGCACCTTTGATGCAAAATAGGGTTCGGTGCTCATTCGCTCGACTTATTCCTCGTATTTCTTGTCAGTGTGAGTAATTTTATCGAACTCTATTTGGTTAAGAAAGAGAAATTTTAATCCAAGAGTGAGGAGTGTCATGCAATTTGTGCTCATTGACATATTATGTAGTAAACTTTACCAGAGTAATTTAGGATTAAGCAGCTATCATACTCTTGGCGAATTTTGCGTTTTATAGTGGTAAAAAGATTAATCGGAGAAGAATCAGTGCATATGCGAAGCCCTATCGAGCGATCAGGGATATACCCGGACGCGAAACCACACTTTGTTCAAAGAGGGGACACCACTCGGGGTAATAATACGCAAACAATATAGGTGACGTTATAGGCAGTGGGTGACGGGTCGTGGGTACCTTTTACCGGCTCTGTATGAAATATCAACCACCATGAAACTTGAACGCCCTGAGAAACTTTGGCCATCCTCTCCTGGCCGTCGGCACGCTCGATTGCCAATCTAGCGGCTGCCAGCCGACGTAAGGTCATCAATGCACCAAGAATCTGGAAAATTCCTAACCCACCAGCTATTAGAACCCATCCCTTTCACGGAAGCCGATAAAATAACCATCATTTGCCCTCATTATCAAATCGCAGACAATCTTTTTCATATAGCTGATTTAAAGACATCATCTGCACGGAAAAATGTCTCCCTTTAATAATGACATGAAGAATCTGAGTAAAAGTGAATATCATACAATATTTATTACCAGATTTCTAGGCGCAGTCCAGTACTTTGTCAGAATAGTTTTTTACGTGGAGCTTATTGTGGGGTGATTCAAGATGTTTGATGTTGAAACTGATTATTCAACTTGTTCTCGGGTGAACCCGGTTTTTCATCATAGCCACGGACTAAGTCAAGTGACTGATGAGATGAGGATGTTATAAGTTAATTTAGGCCGTGATCATTGGAGGTGACAATCGCCTCTGGATGCTTTCTTAAAGCTACCATCGAAATTATTAAATGAAATGATTTTTACTATTATTATTATTATTATTATTATTTGACAACTGTATTTCAGGCCAGGGGTACGAAGCTGGTCCCCTGCCAGCGGCATTTTTTAGATTGATAAATACCGCACGTTTTTTGGTCATTGGAAAGGGTTTTTGAGTTTAGTGTTTAGTTTAGTTAGTTGGTTTTTAGTCAGTTAGTTGGTTTTCATTTGTCCACTCCCATCATGTCGTTTGATGGTTAATAAATTCTATAATAAAGAACAACAAAATCATTTTACAGGCTAGAACAAAATATGTATTTATTTATTAGAAATAAAATTAAAAAAAAAGTAAACGCACATACCTAATTGAAATCATTAGTTGGTTAAATTTTTACGTTATTTGGTTCCTAAGGAAAAATATTAACAACAATAACTAATGAACAATTGACTATAAGCATCCCAATTTTTTTTTAAATCGCAGTTTATACTCTAAAGGTGTTTAATGGTTATTCATTGACACTCTCCGATACTAATCTCGCAAAAATAATAACTACTAATTAATAATAAAGAATGTCTACAATTAAATTTTCATAAATATTAAAAATCTTTAACTTTACGCGGTGGTGATATATGAGAGTCTTTATTCGGTCATACGTTTATGATTGCTTTCCCTCTGTTTCTCTTCTTCTTCTTCACCTTTATTTTCTTATATATTTCTCTCTGAAATCTTACCAACCCTTTCACAAAAGCCGATGAAATTTACAAAATATTTAATTCTCTTAGGGGGGATGCTGCATGATTGATAATTAGTCCTAATTTTGTTATTTTTGCTTTCCTCATTAAGTGAATAAAAAATTATTAATAAGTAGATGTCGACACCAAACTAATTTAATTTTGGACATTCGCTAATTCTCTTCAGTAGGGGTGTTCGGGGTCCTACTTGGTCCTAGTTTTATGATTTTTGTCTGCCTAGTTTCGTAAATAATATAAATAAATTTCTAATAGAAATTGCCGACATTAAAGTTATTAAAAAAAATACTTAACTTTCTTTCGTGGGAATACTTGAAAACGTAAACTTTGATAAGAAAAACTAATTTGCAAAGGTTGATTTTAATGATAACTAGTAAGCTTTTTGAAGAAAAAGATGAAATTTCAGGATTGATTGGGTTTCCTGTCTACCACTGACACTTTCTCGTCATACCAATGAGTATAATATGTATATCGCAAGTTGAGTATTGGATAACAGGATCTCACGCTACGTACTGAGCCGGCTAACTTGGTGCAACCCAACCCACTCACTTAGGTTCAGTCTCAGAGCTTCAATTTTGCCTCCTCCTTTTACATCGTTGTTGCATCTTGTTTCACTTTAAGTGCACTCGTTGCTCATTCTCCTGGATATGTAAGCTTTTTTTAAGAAAATGATGCCATGTAGGCTACAATTTTACACTAGTGAAAAGTGGTTCAATCTTGCTTATGCAACATTGTTGTTATAGATCTGGCAAACCTGGAAAAGTATGGATTTTTTGAAAATGTCATGTATAAGCCGGAAAGGTATGACATTTTTTAGAAGGTTCAAGAAAACCTGAAATTTTTTAATTTCCAAAAACGTTTTTGCCAACATATTGTGTTTGGTGTGGAAATTAGTCTGGTAAATTTGAGAATATTTTGATCCACATTCAGAGTTGGTTAATTTGAAATGGAAACTTTAAAAATGGTATTATTTTAATTTAAAATCGTTAATAGCTAAATAGTTTTAAGTTGAGACGTTTAAAATTTTAGAAAGAAATGTTTGAAAGCCTTAGAATCCTTTCAGTTGATAGTCATTAGGATATGGACGTTTGTGAATTTGGAAGCTAACTTTTTTCAAATAATTCAAAGTTAGTCAAGGGCATCAGAAATTTTTGGTTATTTTGAAATGTACGCTTGGATACGTAGAATGTTGTTCAACACTTCTCATTTGATCATCGATGTTCAGCAGCTTTTGCCTCGGTTTTGCTCGGATGGGGGTCTCGCGGTCTGTCGGAATAGGGGCTTCGCTGAAGTAAGTATAATAAAAAATATTGTTGTCTTCCTCTAAAATTTGCTAATTCAGCTTCTGACAACTACATATCCTAATCGTGCCTAAATCTAAAAAGTATATTGGTAAAGGAGGCATCAATCTAGATCAGAAAATAATGTGCTGTAATCAGCGGGAAATGAAAAGCCGCGAAAGAAATGTCAGTAAATGCCGCTGAACAAGTCGGAACTGGTATGGACGTGCCAGATTTACCGCTTATGCCGGGCAAACGCCTAAAAGGAGAAAAAATAGTGTCCTTCCGTGACACTGCTGCCAACCGTAGAAGGCGCACAAGACGATCAAGTAGCAGAGGCAGCTGACAGTCGGATCTGCGATCTTAATCTGGGCAGTCTCCCGCAAAAAGGAGAGAGAAATTTCCAGAGCAGAAAGCAAAGAGATTGGGGGAAGAGAGAGGTAGAGTATAAAAAACCAAGAGTCCCGTCGATTGAGAAGAAGACGGGAATCCGTCTGCAGTCAACCGACCAGATCAAGACACTCTGAATAATTCATCGAGTAGGACTATACTCGCCGACTCGTTCGAATAGCATGGACAGCTTTCCGTTTTCATTGCGAACCCCCTTTTTCGACTTTTCGCTTTTGAATTGCCCTAAGAGAGTACGCTTAAAAATCTCTCGAGCCATACTTCACGTAATTTCTGTTGAAGAAATTAATTTGTATTCTCTACTGTTAACATGACATTACCTTGGAATTAACAACTATTTTTAATATATACTGGCGAACCTATTTACGGCCTTGTTTCTGAATGGTCATGTGATGTTGGTTTTTGAAACTGCAGTCTGTAATGTTATTCAAAAATAAGATTGCTACTGAACCGGAAAATGATCGGTAATTTTTTGAGACTAAAAATTTAAACAATTTTAGCAGAAAAACCTTTCCAACCACTTCAAATATAACTAACTTGACAGCACATGGAATGATGCTATTTTTAATAAGATAGAATCGAGGATAGAACGAGGAACTTTTATCTTGTATGCAAAATCCAGTTTTTTTATTAGTTTTTGAATAACGTTACAGATTTTTATTGTAATTACTGATGTCACATAACCTTCTGGTACATTCACTTATTGTGAACTGATTTCATTATGTTCACTGAACGTTTTGTCAAGTTTATACATAGCACATTGTATCTAATATAAATATTATCGGACCATGAATCATAAAGCACCCAGGTTAATTAAAATCGCTCGCTAGTCCCTTCAGTATTGAAATTAAAAAAATATTTGCGTTAATATTTGTTCATGCAGTTTAATTTTCTGGGAATCAGAAATTTACTCAAACGTCCTGCCTCTCAGAAACTTTTTAGTAGAACAGGACTATCTCTATAATTTATTAGTGATTAATCAAATATTCATTACTGTCATAAGACATGTCATCTTCTACCAAAAGTTAGACTATATGACTATTTCACACTCTGGCTTGAACCACAGTGGGAGGTTTCACGTTTCGTGACGGTATTCAGTTATTAATTAAATACTAATTAATTATATGCTACCATTAAAAAAATATTTTTCAAATTATGTTTTTCTCTATACTTAGTTGTTGATGCTTCAAACAAAATTTAATTAATATGCTGATATATTTTTCCATTTTACTATATATTTTCGAATTAACACGTTCAAAACATAGCCATTTCAAATCGGAAATACAAAGGTTCTTTAATTTTGGTTTCAGTTCTCGAATCAGGATTTTTTAATTTTCTGATTGCTGAAATATTATGTAAGTGTAACCCAATAAATAATGCTGGCCTCCGTTTTTTACGAATCGCAAATAGTGTGATAAATTACATATTGCAAATAAGTACATTTTTCAAGGAGGATTCATATAGTCGAAGGAGAGTTTTATTAAAATTGTGGACATCGTGATTATCGAACAAGATTTAGAGCTGAGAGCCGTGTAATTTCCAATTATCTCGAAAATCACGATTTCCCACCAGCAGCCACGAGCCGACACTAATTAGCGTGAAGTGCTTTAGTGTCAGCAGGTATCCGGTGTGCGTGGTAGCTCCGACTGGGGATTAGAATTGACAAAGTCGAGGGTCTCAATACCGTAGGCATGTCCAAGTTATACGACACAATTCGATTCGCCCTTCACCTTCACACACATTCGGCGCCTAAAAATTTGCTTTCAAAGGCTCGAATCATAAACTGAATTCTTAGAGGAATAATTTAGCCTTCCTTAGAAATTCAGTCCAATTAAACGTTTACAAACGAATAGGGCCAGTGTGACAATATATTGAAATACTGTTTTATTGTCAAATAATTTTGGCTTTTTCTTCAACTTATTTGAATATATGAAAGTACTCGTATATTTCCGAAATGACCTGATATCCTTTCTTTTTCTTTATTTTGCCCTCGGTATACGCGTAAAATGTAAGCAAGCCATGTTCTTTATGGTTCTGGGATCTTTTGAGGTTCTTTTCGCTGCCTAATTGTATCGGGTGTCTTAATCAGCTTGTAAGCCACCAAGCTAAGCACGAATGGAACGAGCCCTCTACACTTACCTCACTCGCCTCAGTGCTCTGCATCTCAAAGACGCAATTTAAAAGTATGTTAAGCTGCTGGCATTCTGCTCAGTGTACTTATTTTCATTGCCCCTCGTCTGATATGAATTTAGATTATGGTTTTGCATTGTGCCTCGAGCAGGCGCGCTTTCTGCACCCTGAAACAAAAAGAATTTTATCTTTTTCCTCTAACTCCTCCAAGGAATTGCTTTTAATTCGTTGCTGGAATAGCCTCTCGTTACTCTCTCATTCGCAGCATCAGCAGAGACTAAATCATATTTAAAACTTGATCAAATTTTCATATATTTTCTGCGCACTATATATATATATATATACAGTGAAACTTCCATAATTCGAAGTGGCACGGGGCGTGGGAAAAATTCGAATTATCGAATAATTCAGTTATCAGGCGATATCTTAATAAATGAAAAATTAGTAATAATGATATATTTTTATATTAATAATTATAAATGATAATAAATAAAATAAATGAAATAAATAAAATAACCGGAAATTCGAATATTTTTGTCTCGAGCACTTTTCAACCATTCAACCATGGCTTTTTCTATGTTCGGAAAAGATGAAGGCTTCATGCGTTTTCTATCTGGTTGAAACGAAGAGTCTTCGTAAGCAGATACAATTTTCTCTTTGTTCTTAACAATAGTTGTTAAAGTGTTTGCTGGTATGCCAAAGGTTGCCGCAATGTCTTTCTTTTTTTTCACACCATTCTCAACTTCAAGAATCATGTTTATTTTGTCACTTGAATTTAACGTTTTATAAATCTTCCTCTCCATATTATACGCAAAATAGTCAACTTTGGAATTCAGATGGAAAACTTAAACTGAGTCTGTTGCAACATTTGCTCCTACTATATGTACTACTTTTGAAAACATACTGGACAAAATACTCAATTTTGATTGGCTTTAACCATCTTAGAGGCGTGTTACTAAGTTTCCTCACCTTCCAAAAATCCTCCAAAGATGATCAATGAAATAAGCAGAAAAGATAGATAAGTTATTCGAAAAGTTATTGCACTTAGTCAGTTTTCTCATAACATTTAGACATTTTCTGTATCTGCTCATTGTTGCCGGATTATGCCTGAAGCGGCCAGTACTCAGGTATACATAGTCTATACACTCAGGTGTTTTCTTTGAGTGTCGCAAATGAAAGCTCTTGTACTTCGAATTATCGAAACTGTAAACTCTCTCGGGACGACAAATTTTATTCGAATTAACGAAAAATTCGAATTATAGAATATTTTTGACATTGAAAGAGTAGGAGTTTTGCCAGGGACCAACAGGGGCTGTTCGAATTATAGAAGTTTCACTATATATATGTATGTATGTATGTATATATATACAATTATACATCGTGGGTGTGGTGAGCCCACACTTGTAGTTATTTACTACAAGTTATCAACCTAGAAACACTACCCGAATCGGGTAGTGTCACGCCTACCCCGAAAGGGAAATGGCTTAATGGTATACATACATACAGAGTGTCCACGCTGGGGCTTACCGAAAATTATGCAACCCATCTTACACGCTAATGCTATTCTTATGGCCGTGTATGGCGGGTTGCATATTTTTTGGTAAGCCCCTGCGTGGACACCCTGTATATATATGCATACAGGCTTCGAACTCACTTATATTGTTAATTTTTTACAAACAAGACTCACAGTAAATTAACATTAAGTACCTAAAAATGCCTTTTAAGCATGTCCACACATACCCCAGGCGTAGCTTACGGTCCATTAGGAAATATCTGTGGTCGTTTGCATGAAAAGGGCCCTTATGGACGTTTATTATTTTCGGATTTGAGTGATGGATGATACTAGGACCTATACTAAATCTATGGGGACTATACATATGTCTCAAAAGCAACCAGAAGTGGGTATATTTCATGTCCAAAGAAAAAGTATAACATGTATGTTTATGGCACTTGCCAAGTTTAGATGCGTTTTTCCCGAAAAGCGGTGTTTCGAAGTTTCAACTTCAGAAATTTCAAGTTCCAAGTGTTGAAAATAAAATAATTTTAAATTTGATAATTTTTCAAATTTTATGTCTTAGAAGTGGAGTAATTGTGATTTAATTGATAAATAAAAATTTGACATCTTCAAAGTGAAGCATCGAAACGTTAGAAAATTAAAATGTTCAAATTAGCTTCTGAATCGAAAAGTTCAGCGACATTGTAATTGTAACTCAATTTGAAACGTTTTAAATTTAAAATGGTTTATTTTTTAATACATTCAATTCGAAAATATTCTATTTTTAACGGTTTGAACAAAAAACGATTCAATTTCATGCACTTTCCATATAAAATTATACTGTTCTTAATGATTTAAGAAGCGAAACCATTTATAATGTACATTTAAAATGAAAGCCGCTTTTGACACTTTTTAGCGTCATAAACAAGTGATTTCTATCAACATGCAATTCTTCATATTAAAACAAAAAAAGGTGTTATCATATAAATTCGAGTTGTAATAAGTTCCAAATTTTATAGGTTTGAGGATTCGTTTTTTTCAGTATATGTTAAATTTCGTGCCTGTTATATGTTTACTTGATTTTTTATACAAAGATGTACATTTTCTATTAGCAATGTCCTTAAGGGCTCTTACATTTTTTCATACAATCTTCCCTGCATAAAATTTTGAAATTAAGAAATTGCATTCTATATGTGAAGATTAGATACGCAACAGGGCGCAATTGAAATTTTAGGAGGGTGGTCAGGCCACTAGTACTACTTGGCACGTGTGGGTTAGGCTCGAAAAAGCAATAAACTCCGCCAGGAACCTAACAAGTAGTGGCAGTGTACCGATATCTATATGGGATCATAATGAAGCCACCTACGTTGATAGGGGTTGAGAAATGAGAATGGAGTTCTGATGTTTTGCGAGATAAACACTCTCAAATATAGGCATTTGATTGATCTTAGCTATGATACCATGCAAAAGTTTTATTATCGAAATGTATTCACGGAATTCACATTCCAATGTGGATTTTTAATATTACATTTTACATTATTAATATTAGTCATTTTCTGCATATTGTATTATGTTTCCTATATATTTAATTTCGTCGGAATTAATTTAACGACTATCTTGACCCTTAATTCTATTTTTTCTCATCGTCGTTTGACCTAAATTTAATTGGTCCAAATTGTCCTTTACCTACCCTTGAGCTGTCTGAATTGTTATTTAACATCATTTTCAGCTATCCATAATGCCAACTGGCCTATAATATTCATTTAAGAGAGCACACAATTCAGGAAAACTACAAATTTGCTTTAAAGTAAATTCTGACAGATATAGTTCGTACAAATAAATATTGGGCCAATTAGAAGATTAAAAAAATTAAAATTTTTAGAAATGATAAATAGAACAGATGTGATGCAGTAACAATGTGGGAAAATGAATACATAAAATTAAAATTCGGGTAAATAAGAATAACACATGATAATTTGGCCAAACGAAAATTCCGCCAAAGGACTATTGAAAAAAAATCTATGGTGCCCTATAATTCCGTATTTACTATGTGCATATTCTTGTGCTTTCATTGACATAATTGTCAAATATGTAATTTATGTCTATTATTTGCATTCTTTCCGTGCTATCTACAAAATATTTCACGAAATCCACATTATATTAAAACTGAAACATTTACCGAAATTCTGATGAAATATACTTAAGGAGTACAATCTGGATCCATCAATAATTCCACGAGGAAAGTGAATAGATTTTAGCACGAAAAGTATGCACTGTGCATCTTTTTATAGGGAAAGATCTAATCAACTCTAATCAAATATGCTACAGGCACATTCTCTAAATCTGAATTATCTCCAGTAACAATTTTACTGTATATTAGTCATTTTCTACTAATGATTAATAAAAATGTTTACTAAAGCAATTAGCAAATGACTCGGCACTATTTATTTAGTAGCTTCTTATGCATTCAGATTTAGAGAACATAAATATTCAATTGATTCGATCAGTTTCTCAGCCTCTCGTAAATTATGAGAATTGAAAAATATACCCATACTGAAAAAAGGAATTTGTAATAAGTGAAATGTATTTATGTTGTCGTAGTAGGAATTGCTTTTCATGTTTTTCTTAGTGTGATGACCTCGATTTCAATGACGATGTCTGATAACCATTATTTGTCGGTGATTCTAGTGGGGCCTGTGTTCGGGGGTCGATGCGGCGCAGAGGCGCTTGGTCTGGGGTTGGGACTTCCACTGGGCCCAGCCTACAGGTTCGCTCTACCCCCGGGACTCCCTGCCAAGACTTCCCGCAACCTTGCATTCGACCAAGGTAGGCTACCAGCCATCTTCATTATTATCGCGATTCGCACGTCATTGTCTAATATTCGCTTTAGTAATTCCTAGAATAGCAACACTAATGCCACTTATCCACACATTAATTATCCACCTTAAAGAATTAACTAAGTTAATTGTGACCAACTTGCTTAGTCATGACTAACTTTATCGTGACTTACTAAGTCGTGATGATCTTAATCTTAATATTAACTAATTTAGTCGTGAATAACTGCGTAGTGCCTAACCTAACCTTGACTGAAAAGTACGAAGGACGGACGGACAAGCGAAAGAAAGTATAAGGGTTTCAGCTCGGGCTACGCAATCCTAAGAAGAATTAAAACATTTTTACAAGACTTTTTACTTTTTATTCCTTTATGACTTTTATCATTTTCCAAAACTACAGACTGATACATAAATCTATTATTTTTATACATAATAAGCTGAGGGAATTTTATTCCTTGAAAGGTTCAGTTTACAACCTTTTTAGTTCATTTTTATTGAAATTGTTTTATGTTTAATTATACAGTTATTACCTGTAAGGAAAGCAAAGACCAGAATATCCAAATAATTATTAGTAAATAAACAATATTAACCCACACTATATTTTTCTTATGTACGCTTGGGTTTTTCTTATCACATTAGTTACAGTTAACATCAGAAAAATTGCTCCATTTTGAGGTTGAGTGTACAAGGAGTCATCCTTAAATTGTATGATATTTGTGTATAATATATTTGTAGTGTAAATGTAACACCTAAGTGGAGATTATCACTACATTATAGATTTAATCCTGTTTAAATCATGAGCTGCTAAGTCAGTAATATTATGTCACAGGAGCGTGAAGTTTAATCAGTCAATCAACGGGAGTAGTGAGTACTATAAGCTGTGGCAGACCGACTTCCTATATCCCTAACCACTGCTTCATAGATCCTGCTAATTTGGCCTTCAGATCGACTTACTCATTTGCACAGTCTAAGCCCGCGAGCTATGGTCATCTTTGAATCTATACTCCCGTTGCTATAGACATTGATCCTACTGTTATGCATACAGTGTCAGATAAACCTAACATAGCATCAAACATCCAGCAAATTTTCTATTTGTCTGAGTGAAAGTTATTTTTATCATTCGTATCTCAATTTATAGTTTATTACAGTTTTTTTCTTGTGCTGGTAATTTTCATTTTACTATGTCTAGTTTTTACCAAATGAATTTGACACCATCACTTTGAGAACAATTAACGTCATAAACACCAGCTTTTGGTAGGTTTATGTGACAGTAAAGCTAATGCCGAAATATTTTATTATGTCAGTAAAAAGTAAAAAGTTTGGACTCCCTGAGTTGGTCTATATTCCCGACGTGGTTACGAGTTTGATCAATGATACACAAAAATACGAGCACGAGGGCTGTTCAAAAAGTTCATGCACTGATTTTTTTCGGGTAAAAAGTTGACCTTGATCGGATGCACAGATATTGTTTGGCTTCGATTTTTGAAAAGTATTTTTTTTTGTCATAAATAGGGCGAGCTAATTTAATTGAACAACAAACCAACATCAAATTTCTTCTATATTTGAAAATCCATGACTCGTCGCCAGTGATAACTTTCGGAAGGAAATCCGAAGCATTTTTGCTGTCACCCTAATCTTAACAACAAGAAACACGCCGTTCTTTTTGTCAAAACCTTCGGAACAATTTTGGCACACAATTTTTGCAAGTTCAAATCGTCCTTCAAAATCATAAAAACACTGCCTACACTTATTCCCAACTTAGCCGCAATGATCCTTTTGGTGGTGCGACGCTCTGAAAGCACCAAATCGTGAACTTTCTTGACGTTTTCATCCACACGAAACGTTGAAGGGCTATCCCCTCTGTGGTCGTCTTCCACGCACTCCCGATCTTTCATAAATCGATTTATCCACTTGTAAACTATTCTTTTTTCATCGAGGATTCCCCGTACACGGTATTCAACATTTCAAAAATTCCTTTTCAATTTTTTTGAGTTTTATACAAGAAATTTTATCATTTCACCAAAATCGAAGCCAAACAATACGTGTTCATCCGATCACGGTCAAATTTTTACTGAATGCGGAGGATCTTCTCGCCTATAAACCGAGGTATAAACATTGACTTCAGCGATGCTACGTTTCCAGAAAAATGTCAGTGCTCTAACTTTTTGAACAGCCCTCGTAATACATCGATAATCACAGCATAGCATAGATTGATTTGCCATCTATATTGATATGGGGATATTCCAGATCAGGAAAAATTTATTATATACATTGCTTGTATAATTAAAACGTTCCTTAGAATAAGTTCAAAGTTTTGGTTGCATGAAACCCGAAACGAACGTTTGTTATATGTTTTTATCCATATTACATGTTTTTGTTTTACGCATGGTTTTAATTTTTGAGTTATATTTTGTCAATAAGGAATTGTTTTTGCACTCAAGTACTTTTCTGGTTATGCGGACAGTTTAGCTTATATTGAATATGTGAAGTGGAGTCTAGATGTAAATATGCATTGTGTGCTTTTTTACACTTTTTAAAATAGAGAGATGAGTGATAAAAATCGGTTTGAAATTTCCTGGCTGAAAGCAATACATAGGGCGAGATTTGTTTATATCATCAAACTGCTACCCGCATTGGTCTATAGTCGAAAACATATTTCAATATCCGCTCTACTTTACCTTTCCGGTCGCAAATACGATTCAATATCCATATCTGTTTCCTCCTGTTTTCGGGTCGCGCTCTTTTTCAATCCGTTATCGAGTGCAGGGCTGCACGTGGACGGAGTGTATACTGTATATGCGGGCAGCGCGAATTTACCTCTTCAAAGTGCGATTTCGCAATATTACACGTACGCTCAGTTCGCGTGCAGCTAACCCCTTTTGTTGTACAAACAATACAAAAAGGATTCTTTAAAATAACATTTGGTTTAACCGATATATTGCTAATACTACAAACTATCGTGGATTCAAGTGGATACAAAAATACTCCTATTTGTTTCAATTTTATCTGTCTTCGAAATTTCTGCTGGAAAGATAAAAGATATAAAAGGCTAGAAATTAGGGAAAGTTTTATGGTAGACAATTTCTATGCTCGCTCTCTAAATGTCTGACCAGTAACCAGTGCTCAAGTAATTTTCCTAATCAAAAAGATAGACTACAATTATTTTGGGTTATGTATTCTTGAAAAATATAGTACAATATTGTAGTTAATATATACTACCCTGAACAAAAATACACACATATTCTTTTACACTTTGTTTTTCGAGAAGATAATATAATATTGTACTCCACATACTACCTTATCCAAAATTGTTGACCCAATTTTTTATATGATGTTTTTCACTGTAAAAAATAGAGATCTCTTTTTTAACGTTATCATTTTAAGGTTTCCTGTTTTTGAATAGGAGAACTTCATGCTGTTATTTCTCGCAAAAAATATAGAATTAATTAATTTCACGCTATATTTTTGAAAAAAATAGTACAATATTCTATTAATATACTATCTTAAGGGCATGCGACACAGCGAAATACCTATATTGCCGACCTCACTTTATCAGTTCACTGAATATATTTTTTGAACCTGAGAACTTTTAAAAAAAATAAAATATCGAGCTGAAACTTTGGAAAATGTATTAGAATACAATAAAGTACGTTAAAGTACTTCATTTGGGTAGGAACTTCACTAAAAATTATTTCCGAACAAATTAAAACTGGGAGCCTACTGTCACATCTTTTTTCTCGACCTCGAAATTTTTTGAACGTTCGAACTTTTTTTATACATAAAATTTTAGATTTTACCGACAGAGTAGAACATATTTACCAACAATTATTATTGTTATAAAAAAACTTTTTTTCTTTCCCAACTCCATGCTTTGCTATACACGTTCCTTTTACGTTAATTAATACTTTCCCAAAATTTTTCCGCTTTTTTTAAACTTTTATTTTTAAATATGGGAACCAATTTCGATCTTGGGCCTGGCTTGGTCGGTTGATATGAGTGTCACATGCCCTTAACCAAAAAAATTAACCTACATCTTTCTAACAGAGTTAAATGAAATGAGGTTCTGTATTTGCCGATTATGTATACGTATTTATGTCCGCGAACTTCTGTTGAACTGCTGAACTGATTTTTATGAAACTTTTGTTAAGTGAATATTATTCATAAGAGGAAGGTTTTAGATGAACTTTTGTCAAATATTCCTAACGTTTGTTCTTTAAAAAAAAATCGGTTCTGTATTTTTAAACTACCCACCGTCTTTCTCCATAACTCAATATTTCATATTCCTAAATAATATTAGTATTATTATTTCATATTCCTAAATAATATTAGTATTATAATTTATACATTTAATTTAAATACAGTCTTATTAATTTATTACTCAACTAAAATCTTTAAAAACAATGAAACAAAAAATACAAAATTGCCAAATAAAAAGAATTAAAAACAGATGTAATACTTAATGAAATTGCTTTGTGGATCGAACATCATTTTTATTCTTAATTGAAATACGGTACTAGTCCGTTCTTTATTCATGTTTACATTATTAAATTATTCTATCTTTATCGTTTTATTGAGATTACTAATTTCCTTTTCCTAAATTCTATTTTAATGTTTACCGCTTTTTTGAAGTAAGTTTTTTATCTATTTTTTAAATATTTTTGCTGTATATGTTCTTAAAAAAGAAGATAGAATATTGTATTATAATACCCAGTCCACATATTTTACACCGTTTATGTTCTAATAGTGGACACATTTTATGTCCTAATTATTAAAATTGATTCTCCCTAAATAGTATTTTTCATTCCCCATAACAGTCGACACACGTTATATCCCAGTATTCGAGATATGTTATAAGATAGCTATAAACATTATCCTTACCCTTTCTATAATTTGTAGATTCAAAATAATTAGATTTATAACTTTTTACTTCCAGTAGGAATGGCCAAACATAATTTTTAAGCGTGAGGAGGGGAAAATTATTTTGTAACGCCAGGACAAACTGCGGTTTACCTGAAATGTTGAGAAGCCGAGATATAAAGGCCGCTACATCTGTATCTCGCACTTCTCGTTCCCTTTTTCCTTCAGCCTACTCATTCTTTGAACACTCTTCTTTTTACGGTTAAATTAATGTGAAGCCTCAATAAAATCAGGCCTTCTACATCCCTCCGTGGTTGGCAGTCTCTTTCGCCAAACCTCAAAGCCCAACGAGATTTTACGACGACTTTACCACTCATCCATAAATAAGTTATACAGCCGCTGACTTTTGGAGTCTTCAAGTCGAATTACCCGCGCATCAATGCAGGTAATAAGGCCTCTGAAACGAACATATGACGAAAATGGAGTTCTATCGCCCTTATATATTGCAGTATAAACTGGTGGCTAAGTACGAAGGCTAAAAAAGGGGATGATAAAGTTTCAGACAGATCATAAGAATTTTTTTGATCTAAAACAGTATTTACAAATGAGAATAAATTTCTTATTTTTTAAATGTATTATACAAATTTGTCTTTTTTTCTTTAAAGTTTGAAGAACAAGAAATTTAATAATTAGAGCGCATGTAACTCCTGCAAAAGATCCGAAAAATAAATTAGAGGCAGTGAAGCAAAGTTAGGAGGGTTCCAGCAGGAGAGTCTCGATATTTTAATAAAGAATATTGCAGCACTCACTTAGTCACACCGAGTGATTGCGATAAATTAAGAGACTTGTATCTTATTTCTTGTAGTCTCTTAGATCCGTTCGTTTTCCTTTTTGGACTAACTTCTATCTACTCCTCTCCAATTTTCCTTCTCGTATAAATGACAACGCTTTCTTCCGAAATAGGAGCAACTTCAAATGTGGAATTAAAAATTACTACAAATTTTTAAATTGAGTCAAATTAAAAAATTGAATATCCCTCCCCCCCCTAATGAAAAACGAAGTGTTTTTTATGTTTTTTTTATTTCTTATGTTTCTTGTAAATATTTGGTTTCATGCTGGCCCAATACTTTTACTTTTGAGAAGTAAGGCTCACAGAAACAAAACCTGTTTTTTTTCGTTCATTACTACAAAATCCCAAGAACATTGTTCTCTTCCAAATATTTCAGAATATTATCGTTTCAAATGTTGCCAAATAATCTTTGAACCTTTTGCTTCTAATTCTCCTGTCCTTCAATTAGCAAACATGTGCATGAATAAACCTTTTTTATTTTATTTAGTTGTGTCAACGATTACAGATTTTCCGTGAGTACGGTCATGTGTGATAAGATCAAAAAATAAACTAAAATTTACCAATTTTACAGAAATGCACAGTCGTAATTTTTAGTAAAAGATCCAATAATTCTTTACATATGCTTTCTTTCCAATTTTTACCATTTATGAACATTTCAATGCAACCTAAACGAAAGCCTGAATATGGTATTATATGAAAGTTTGAGGGACATTAAACAAATTACCTATTTTTCGAAGTGTTATACTTCTAAATTGAATTAAACATTATTTTCAGAACATGATAACTTTGCACTTATCAGAGCTAGCATTCTTTTGTTTTTTAAATCTCCGGCAGATTTAGTCTGCTTTAATTTACATGAATTCAACTTTCATTTAAAATGCACATGATATGTGAATTCTTGTTCTGACTATTTATACATGTAATGGAAGGAGGAATTTAAAATAAGGTCACCTTTTGCACCGGTTTAAAAAGATTCTAAAGCCTTTTGAATGTTACATGATGTTTAACTATAAGATGCTTTTTTTGGATGACAAACTAAAGAGTCTATACCAATAAAAATTGAATTTCCAATGATGTCAAAGGAAAATAGGAGCCATTACCAGAAGTAGAAATATAACAAATAAAGCTAAAATTGCAATATATAACTCTGTACTTGCACCCACTGTGCTATATGGTAGCGAGGCCTAGGCCCTAGACCTACCAAGAAAAGGATAAGAGTAAAATTAACGCTGTTGGCATGGAATTCCCGCACAGTGCATGCGGTAAAACATTAATGGACAAAGTCAGTAATGAGAGAATGAAGGAAGAATGACTGACGAAACAAGTATATTTAGGTGAAGTCAATGGTAGCATACCCAGAGGCAGACCGCGCAAAGTATGGTGGGAATGTGTGAATGAGACCCTTAGTCAAAAAGATATAAAAAGCCGTGGAAACACAAGCGCTTGCATGAGAATATGTATGGACGTAAAGAAAGCTAAAGTTATATGCCAGGACAGGAAAGTGTGGCGGCAAATAATTGATAAGAAATGTGTGATGAAGAGTGTCACTGGACTGAGAGACGCCTGAAACGAAAGACCCTGGATACTAATTGGCTCGCGTGGAAAGCTTTACTTGGTGGATGTGATCAGAGTAAAGAGTATATATGGATCTTACTATGTGATCATCTGCAAGCTTGCGTATTTTTGTGTGATCTATGTTATTTAAAGAAAAAACATGGGAATTCTAGATTAATCTAAAAATCTATCCCCCCCCCCCCCCCTCCTTATACCGCTTCGCACACTTCCCTTTCTCACTTTTCTTATATGGAGTTCTTGATTTAAAAAATCTTCGACAGGGATTTGGCTTAATGGTATAGTAATAAAAATGACTAGTTAAAAACGGGCCCAAAGATTTTATTTATTTATGGTTTAAAATACACGGGAGGTATCCCCAAAACATATTCTTCACTGTTAAAAAAATCTAATCGAAATTTAATGTACATGTGAGTGAAGTCATTTGCATATACCGTAAATTAATGTTAATATACCATCATTTTGTAAAATTAATATACATGTATATTAAAGTCGGTAAAACACAACACATGAAAACAACAAAATGCTTTGATGCCTTCAGATCTTGTCAAATATTAAAAAATAAAGTAATAACCTTAAATTCGTCGACTAAATTCCTACTTACAATTAAAGTGCAACGTACGGGTGGAATTTTTTCTAAAATTCGCTGTGAATGTTAGAATTTTAACGTGAGTGCAGGTGCTTGGGGTTCAGGTTTCTTAATTATTTGTTTAATTGAACTTTTCTCTTAAAAACCAGTGTAATTTATATTTATCCATGAGAAAATATTATGTTCGATTATTTATAATTGAAAAGTGCTGCCAAAATTGTTTTTAATTTGTGTAAAGTGCAAATATATGACTTTTCTGATAAATGATCAATATGGGGTATATGCAATTTAATATCATAGTCTCTTAATGGCGATTTCGTATACCTAGGTCTTAGATTTAATATGCGAATGTATATTAAATGTATATTAAAATTGCAAACATTTTTAACAGTGTTGCTTTTCATTCCAAATTTTCTCTTTATCAGACATACTCACCCTTAGGAATTTCAATTTAAACAAAGGTTTGAAATCACACGAAAATTGTAGGTCCGCGAACATTTTTGACGAAAAAACACGTTTAGGCCCTCTGTAAGGTGCCAAACACTGTCATTTACGCACTAAAAATGTCAATAAAAATTTCAAACACTGTCATTTACGCATTGTGCACTAAAAACATAAGAATAAATGATACCAAATTGAACAAATAACCTAAGAGTAGTTTCTGCGAATCAGAATAAACTGTACCCTATATATTCAGAGATCATAAAATGAAGTTACAGAAGAAAATGTGTATTTTACAACCTCTCAGAACAGGAAACACGAGTCTAGAACAATTTTTCCTAACGTGGACTATCTTCGCCTACCCACATCTTCTTATATGTATATTTTTATATATAGTTAAATACTGGATACAATTTAACCAACTCTGGCGGCCACTTTTACACATTTCATCATGAGGTGCATTCATGACAATACTTTGTAACTCTTGAAAGTTCGTTGTAAACGCATACGAAGACTGGAATGGCATAGGCAGGCATTAAATTGTCGGCAGTGGAATATAACGAAATTTGATTACAAGCCACTATAAGGGGTATTTGCGGTGCGATGTTCCCTCTGCTCGGATGGATTACGACCCAGTCATAAGATGGCTACTAGGAAAAACACTAACTCACAGCCGAAACTGGTCAGTACGGCCTTAAAGTGTGTACGACCGCTATTAAAGTTATATATTCTTAAGCGAAGACCAAGAGACCATTTTACATCATCTGAGCGAGCTGAGAAGTTTCAGTCTTTTCGGAGTTTCAACGAATGACCAGCACCCTGCTGTTACAAGCAGTTTAATTGACGATTCCTTGAAGCTTACGCTGTTACACACTTTCTTTGAACAAAATACGCATTTTTGTTACTTGTCTGCTTTCAATTTTTTTTTCTTCGCTCTTTTTATCTCCGGTTCATGATTTAAGCTGCTGCTCTTAACACTAATGGTTCATAAGATTTCACTTTGTATCTTTAATGATTTATGAGGATTATTACTCAATTTTATGATCTACTTTTTCGGGGAAGATCGCTTTTTTTCTTTTCAGGATATTTTTCATTGTAGACAAAGTATGCAAAGTAGATTTTGATTTTTTTGCTTTAATTCCTGTAAGGGGCCATCCATAAATTGCGTAACAGCTTTTTCGGGCGAGCGGGTTCCAAAAATTTTACGATCTGTTGCATAGGGTGTGCTGGAGGCGGGTAAATTGATACTCTTACGTAATATTCTTAACAAATCAACCTTATAGGAAATCCAAAATTATAGTATATAACGTTAAATTTTAATAATTTTACAATAAAAGATTGTAATAATATTAAAAATACTTCATATCGGTATAATTATATTAGAATCTTTATTAATTTTAAAGGATTTTAATGGCTTTAAATAAGTTATTTTAATAAATTTCCCAGAATCATCAGATTTCATGTAACTTCACGGGATTTGAAGGAATTGTATAATATCTTAAGGAATTTTCAAGAGCTTCAAAGAATGTTCATGGATATCGAAGGGTCCCAAAGGATTTGAAATATTTCAAGGTATCTTAAAAGATTGCAAGGAAGTTTCAAGGGATTTACAAAATTTCAAGGTATTTACAATGATTTGAAAGAATTTGAAAGATTTTGGGATATTTTCAAAGATTCCAAGGAATTTCAATAGATTTAATAAAATTTCAAAGGATTTTAAAGATTTTAGGGTATCTTAAAAGATTCCAAGGAATTTCAAAAGATTTCAAGAAATTTCAAGGGATTTCAATTATTTCAAAGGACTGGAAATATTGTAGGGTATTTTAAAGGATTCCAAGGAAGTTTCAAGTGATTTAAAACATTTCAAAGAATATCATCAAATTTCATGTAACTTCACGTGATTTTAAGGGAAACAGTAACACAAATAATTTCAAAGACTTTGTTCACCAGAATTAACGAATGTTAAAGCAGTTCAAAGCATTTCAAAGATTGGAAAAGATTCTCAATACTTCAGGGTATTTCCAAAGATTTGAAAGAATTCGAAAGATTTTTAGGGTATTCAAAAAAATATCTATAAAAACAAAGACTTTTCACAATTTTGTAAACTACTACTACCCAGAAAATGATTCAACATTTTTCAAGTTTACTGGACTTTGCACTATTTACTCAAGAAAATGGTATAATCTCGTTTTATATTACATTTTATTAACGTTTATTGTGATCGCAATCGTTCTTTAAAATGTTTAGGTTATTTTAGGTTACGTTTTGCTTGTCGAAAAATCTAGAAAAATCCATAAACAATATTAAATAATTGGAAATATGTGCTATTAATTAAAAAAAATGGTGAAAAATTAAAATTTCGATGAATATTTTTCCACTGGATGACAGCTTTTTATATGTTTTCATTTACAAGGAGTATATGTATATAGTTCTTTTATTGCATGTTCCATATTGTTTTATTTTTCTTTCTTTTCAATTTAATAGCTTCTAATTATTTGATAATTCGGATGTCTCGGATAGTAAGTAACTAAACTGTATTTAATAATACATGGCTGAAAATATTTGAAAAAATTACGTAGCAC
>CAKNYM010049452.1:213531-226533 GCA_932195095.1 Andricus curvator
TATATATATATATATATATATATATATATATATTTGTCAAAATTATTATTTCAAAATGAAACAATTATAGTCAGGTTGGCGATATTACTTCCTACTTTGAGTACCCTCTTTCAATTTTATTTTGACCTTTATGATATAATCCTGCTTGGTGGGTTTCCTGTCACCACTACGTAGCGCGTCCTCAGGTTGCGGATAGAGGAACGGCCCGTGAGGCTGAACAGCCCCTAAGGTTAGCTGCGAATACAAGAATAAGCAGTCGCGGACAGCCGATAGGAACCAGTCGTGTCTGTGGTGAATTCAGCACTGGTAGAAAATAGGTACACGACAACCATGGCTTGGGAGGACCCACCCATTCGCGTTCATACGCAGTGGGTGGGTTCTGGCAAGCCGAGGTGCAGCGTGTATCCACCTAGAAACTATACCCGAACCAAAACTAAAAATCTTGTAAGGGAAAAATCCTGCTGCCCATTGGACACTGCAGCGATGACACTGCCCGCAAGGGATGTGTGGAATGATTCGCCTGCATAGGGCCAAAGGGGTATTGATGCCAGTAGGCGCGCTGCCTTGCAGGGGGACGTTAGGGTACGAGGATGAAACTGTAATGTGTCTGACGACAAGTTGACATGGTCCTTGTCAGAGTCGGAAAGCTCCCATACTTAGACCTAGGGAGGTATGGGGGTTATCACTCCTGGGACAGTGGACTCACCTACGATCGGAATAGGATCCTAACGTGCGGATTATCTTGAAACTACCATGGCTAACTTACAAAAACAAAAAACTACAGTTAAAGATCTAAGGGTGGGAACTCTAAACGCGCGTAGTCTAAAAACTGGCCGACTTAGCGAACTCATTAAGATAGCAATTGAATACAAAACTGACTTAATAGCACTTCAAGAAACCTGCTGGTCGGGCGATTTCGCGTCAATTTCTAAGGATGACTATACTTTTCACTATGGGGGAGCTAAGGGGCAAAGACTGGGGACTGGTTTTCTTATTAATAAACGAATTTCGCAAGCACTTATCGACATGCAATTCATTAATGACCGGTTATCATACATTGTACTAAAGGGTAATTTCAGCAAACACGTATTAATCAATGTGCACTGCCCCACCGAGGACAAAGACGAAGACACTAAAGATCTTTTTTATGAAACAATCGAGCAGGTTTTTGACAAGTTCTCAACGTTTGACGCAAAAATAGTATTGGGGGACTTCAACGCGAAAATTGGAAAAGAACCAATGTATAGGCCTACAATAGGATCAGAAAGTTTGCATGACGTCAGTAATGATAATGGAACCAGAGTAATAAACTTTGCAGCTTCAAAGAACCTCGTTGTCAAAAGCACATATTTCAAGCATAAAAATATACATAAGGCCACCTGGACATCACCAGATGGTAAAACTCACAATCAGATTGATCACGTTCTAATAGACAGAAGACGTCATACAAACATTCTCGATATAAGATCGTATAGGGGAGCGGATTTAAATTCAGACCATTTTCTCGTGATAGTAAAACTAAGATCTAGGCTAGCGCTAAGTAAGAAAACAAGCCGCACAGAGCCAACAGTTCGTTTCAATATAGATAAGTTCAAAACAGCAACAGAAACATTAAATTACCAAGTTGAGATTTCTAATAGTTTCGACGCTCTCCAAGAACAGAGAGACGATAACAATAATCGCGAGGAGGACCCGGAAACCCTGTGGAGCAATACGAAAAAGGCGATAAAGGCAGCCGCGAAACTTTCGATAGGTTTTAAGAAAGTAACCAAAAGCAAACCATGGTTTGACGAAGAGTGCAAACTCTGGTTTGAGAAACGTCGGAAGGCCAGACTAAGTAGTTTACAAAATAAGTGCGATCAAACACATAAGAAATATCTCGAGATTAGCAAAAGTACAAATAGGCTCTATAGATCCAAGAAAAGGGAGTGGGAAAAGAATAAAATACTAGCAATAGAAGCGCATAATAAACAAAATAACCCGCGTGAGATGTACAGGGGAATCAATTTTATAAAGAAAGGCTTTCAAAGTAGAACGGAAGTAATGAGGGACGAAAATGGCAATCTAGTAGCCGATGCGACAGAGAGACTGAATTTATGGAAAGATTATTTCGATAAACTATTAAATGTACGTGAAGCCCCCGTTGAAGGTAATCTCGGCGAAATCCACACTGCTGATCTATTAATTAACGATCCTACTGATATAGAAATAGAAATGGCCATCAAGAAGTTGAAAAATAACAAAGCCGCGGGCATCGATGACCTACCGTCAGAACTGATAAAAAATGGAGGCCCTTGCCTCACAAGGCAAATTTGTAAATTGATACGCGCAGTTTGGAAAACAGAACGCATGCCGGAAGAATGGAATACCTCTATCATTATTCCCATCTTTAAAAAAGGCGATAAAACTAACTGTAACAACTATCGGGGAATTTCACTTGTGCCTTCGTGCTACAAGATCCTGTCTAATGTTATCCTAAGTAGACTAACTCCTTTTGCCGAGGAAATCATTGGGGATTACCAGTGTGGATTCCGCCGAAACCGATCTACAAGCGATCAAATGTTTACAATTAGACAACTGTTAGAAAAGAAATGGGAATTTAAAGAAGCAGTACATCAGCTATTTATCGATTTTAAAAAAGCTTACGACTCTATTATACGCGCGCGAATGTACTGGATCCTAGAGTCCTTGGGTGTGCCAAGAAAATTGGTTAGACTTATCGAAATTTGCTTAAGCGGCAGTAAGGGTAGAATACGCGTAAACGGTAGTTTATCTGAAGAGTTTTCGATCCGCGATGGCCTGAAACAGGGCGATGCACTTTCGTGCGTCCTTTTTAACTTAGTTTTAGAATACGTGGTTAGGCAAGTGCAGGCGAATCCGACCGGTGCTACCCTCAATGGGGTAATACAAATTCTTGGATATGCGGATGATCTCGACGTACTAGGGGATGATAAAGAAACGGTAGCTAAAAATGCAGAAATCTTGATCGCAAAAGCCAAAGAGATTGGCTTGGAAGTTAGCGAATCGAAGACAAAATATATGACCGTCGTCAGGTCCGGACAAAGTAATCAAGACGGGGATCTAATGGCCGGAAATATGAAATTCGAAAGGGTTAACGAGTTTAAATACCTCGGGTCTATTATAACTAGCGAAAATAAGATTAAAACGGAAATCAATGCGCGGCTACACGCTGGCAATAGGTGCTATTATGCAGCAAACACGCTACTAAAATCGCGATCGCTATCTAGAAACATCAAAGTAAGAATTTACAAAACGATAATAATGCCGGTCGTCATGTACGGGTGTGAAACGTGGGCGCTGACGAAAGGAGAAGAGAATAGGTTTAGAGTTTTCGAGAATAAAGTACTTAGAAAAATCTATGGTCCAAAAAGGGACGAAGAGACCGGCGAGTGGAGAAAACTGCATAATAATGAGCTGCACGCTCTCTACGGGTCAGCAAATATTAATAGAGTAATGAAAGCGCGTAAATTAAGATGGGCGGGGCATGTAGCAAGAATGGGCAATGAAAGAACAGTGGCGCAAGTTTTAAGAGGGAGACCGACTGGTAAGAGACCCCTAGGCAGACCGAGAAACAGATGGGAGAAAAATGTAAGGGATGATCTAAAAGAACTAGGACATGATTACTTAAACTGGATGGAGAATGCACAAGATAGAGATGTGTGGCGGTCTCGGGTAGATGAGGCAATGAACTTTCGAGTTCGAACTGCTAATCTATAATAATATAATTTATGATATAATCACTGTTGTCTTGCCTCTTACTTCTGTAACTACTTATTTGTGATGCCATCTTCTTCCCTTTCTTCTGTTTCGTTGAAAATAAGAGTCAAGGGCTTAGTAGAATGGGTACCAATCCCCCCACCTTCTACTTAAGAATATTTAATTAGTTTTTCCACGGCAGCGCAAAGTCGCGCGGTCATAAATGTTAATTGCAGATGAAGTGGTAATAAGAAGCCCCGAATCTCCGTGCCTTGCCTGGGCACCCTTCATTCCGGAGCCCTTTAATTCTTACGGCACTTAACGAGCGACGGAGAAAGTTATACCGCCAGAAAAGCCACGATAGACACATTCTTACCTCGTTAAGGCTTCCCTGCAACCGGATGTTACAAGGCTTTTTCATTTTAATTTCTTTTTTTCGAGTATTTAGAGTCATTCGGGGTTGTCAAGCGCTTGAAAAAGTTGGATATAAATGAAAAATCTGATGGTATTTATTGTAGCCTGGAATTGTCGGCTCTCTAAATTCGAATCTGTAGCGTACTTCTGATTACCTAACAGTGGAAATTCACTGAGGAGTAATAAGTAACTACTCACAGAAATTTCAGTCACGTAGCACTCATATTCCAATAGAAAAAGTTACTAAAATTTTAGTGGCACCTACTTGAATTTCGGTAACTATTCTACTGAGAAATAAAATAATTCATCACTGATTCCCACTGTGATTGCATAATTTTAAATTAGAACCGTGCACAATTTAGTAATTTTGTATTTAAATATCAAAATTGAGTAATTTCTAATTAAAAGATTTTGTGACTAAACAATTTTCGAGTACTGTCATGAAATACATTCAAAGAAACAAAATTGGCAATTACCGTAAAGCTTAAGAAAAACGACAAATTGATCAAATATATTTCCCGAAACGACTCGTAAATAAATATTACTAGAGTTACCAAGATATTAATTAGGGAAGCAATTGATTTTAGTCATTACTAACTTTTTATATGTTTGCGGTGAATCTGAATTCTGTTTGGATTGAAAAAATGATGATTGAAATTAAATTAATTTCAAATTCAACTTAAGTAAAACTGTTGGATAAATTTTAGCCATTGTAATTACTGTGAGTTCTGGAAAACTGATCTATCGGCTAATATAAGCTAGCCAAGGCAAAGTATATCAATTTTAAATACGGCGGGCATTCGAGGCGGCATTTCATGTCTATACGGTAGAATTTCTAATTGTTAGTGTTTCAAAATCAATAACTTTATATTGAAAGATAAGCTATATTGAAAGATATTATATTGAAAGATAAAAAAAAATTATTGACGGTTAGAATTGAAACAAGCGTTAAATTTTACGTTGTGGCTATTTAGCCTGCTAGCGAGAGAAATAGTGTGGGTATTTTATTTCTCCCACCAGCGGTATAAATAGTGATGTCATCTCGCCTTGTCTATTTAGCCCACTAGTGCCCGCTAGCGGGAGAAACAGTGTGGGTATCTTATTTAGCCCCCTAGTAGTATGAATAGTGAGGGTATGTTATTCAGACCGCTAGCGGGATGAAAAATGTAAATATCCCCACACTATTTCTCCCGCCAGCGGGCTAAATAGCCACAACGTAAATTTTATGCACTTACTAGTATTACGGAATTTTCCGTAAGACTAACTTGGTCAAGTATAGATCTATAAGGGATAGTATTATGAAATTTACCGTAACACTAGCCCTGAGCAAGATGTAAAAGAAAATTTCGGAAAATTCCGTAACGGTAGACAGTTCGTAAATTTTAAGTATAATGAGTAAACAACTTTAAATTCAACACATTTCAAGTCAAATAATTTAAAAGTTAATAATTATGAATCATATAATTCCAAATTGAAGCATTGGTAAATAAATGATAAAACAATTGTAGATTAAAATTGTCTAAAGGATCAACCATTTTTAATAGCTGAAAGTTAGTCAAATTAAACAATTTTCAATTTATAAAATTGTAAATTGAGAAATTTTGAACTAAGTATTTCTTCTGTGCGATTCTCAGTGCCTACTCGAATTTGCATGATTTCAAATTGTATATAGAGCAGTGATATATATTTTCAGCTGAAATTAATGAAGAAAGTGAAATTATCCGGCTAAGTAATTCAGGAAATGCATTTTTTAATGTACAAAAATTAATTATCTTGCACATTTCGTAAAATATTATTAAAATAGTTGATCAAAAGAAAAAAGTTTCTGAATTTCGCCTTCGGCAAAAACTAAGGAAATATTTGCAGAATTTTCCTCATAGGCTAAACAAGTTTCATGGAAATTTACACTATTCAAAAGTTTCAGGATTTACAACACTTTTTCAATACGAGCGCAAGGTTAAATTGCCGTCACTGTATTGTAAGTGAAATTGTTATATTTTTACTCTAAAATTATAAACGTTACAATTGGCTGTATGCGATGAATCATAATTGCAATTAATTATTTAATAAAACACTACAATTGCCTCTTTGTTGAAAATATTATTTCTTTATAGAATTAGACTAACGACTTTGCTTCTACACTTCCGCTCTTCTTAAGAACCCCACATTTTTTTTCCACAACATATTCTTTGAAAAAAGATGCAAGTTGTGCTTCCATGAAGTTATACGATCGACCTACATCTAAATTCGAATCTGTTCCCCTTGTAGGCGACAAAACTGATTTGAGACAATCGTTAATTTCTTTTACGAAGTTACATCTTGATCATTGACCCCTGGAATATTTCTCCATCTTATACGTAATCTCAGGTTTTATTCGAGTTTGTAAGTTAATGTTGTGCCTTCACCTAAAGGTGTCGAAAAGCATTATTTCACTTTGAAAACTATCATTATCTTGTACACCTGTCAACTAAGAAATGTTAGATGCTCGAGGATAGTAGGAGGGTGTTCGGATCTTGCATGGGAGAGGTGCTGTTTCACGTCTGCAAAACCACTATAAGAATGCGCTGCTACCTTGAGGGCGATATTATTTTTCATAAATGCGGTGACAACGACCGTTTCACGTGATTGCATGGATCTTGAGGATGAGCGTTAGAAGGACGCCTGGTTTGTTGGTGGCTTAGGGGATGAAGGCGTTTCTAAATTGACAATCCACTTCCGTTACACGTCTAGACCTAACTTCATTCCCAGCGAACCTCAAAATGATCATTTAACCAAAAATATGATCTTTAGATCTTTTCCATGAAAGGCAAATGTTAAGATACGGTAGATAATTTCTGGGTTAGGGGCCGTTCAAAAAGTACGTCACACTACCAGAAGGGGGGGGGGGGGGGTGAGGTTCATAGGATTTGTGACGATTTGTGAAATGTTTGAATGTTTTTTGAAATGCTTGAAAAAATAAAATCAGTGCTTTTATTTAACAAGTAATGTATCTATATACCGAATTCACACTCTTCCCCTATTCCCCTCTTTTCCCATTTTTTAAAAGAATTACTGGTTTTCCCCTCTTTTCAAGTAACTTCCACTTCTTGTCGCTGTTTCGCTTAAATACAAACTGAATTAAAAGAATTCAATACGCACATCCAAGTATTTTTCGCCGAAAGTTAAGTTTTTAATTGCAGTTTAACAATTGGATCTGAAATATAATTTACCAAGTTCAAATTGAATTGCGTTTCACCAGGATTGTCGATTAACGATTTCATATTAGCAGTAAATCGATTTTAATTAAATCTTTTTTTGCAGGGAACATTTTTTGGTTGAAGTTTAATCTTTTTTGTTTAAGAATTCGACCATTGGGTTGAATGTTCATCTTGTTAGGTTGTAATTTCAACTATTTAGTTAAAAATACCACAATTCTGTTTAAAATTCATCCCTTTCACTTTCAAGTTCAACTATTTGATTGAAAATTCATAATTGCATGTTAAAAGTTCAACTGTATGGTTAGAAGTTTAACTATTTTGCATAGAAAATGCGTCCCTGTGGATTGAAAATTCATCTTTTTTTGGAAGAAAAAGTCTTGCTTGGATATTCAAATATTTTCTAAAAAGTTCCTTTTTTTGCTTTAAAGATTCACTATTTGTTTAAAAATACAATGTTTGTGTTTGAAGCTTTCTTTGATGATCTGCGACGAAGAAGGTAAAAACGTTTTTAAACAAGCGTGACGTAGTTTTTGAACGGTCCCTTATTTCTACTCTACTTAATTCTTAATACGAGAGCTTCAGCATATGTATATGAAAAATTTAGAATATCCGAAAGTATTTTCAGTACGCAATATTATAATATGCCCCAAGGGGAAGAAGAGAGACTTATTCATTTATACGATTTTTATATAACAAATGCATGGATCTGACAGTCTTTTTCATGCCTGTGTAGCCTACTATAAGTACCGCTTTTCAAGGTTCTCTCTGTCTCTCTCTCTCTCTCTCTCTATCTATCTATCTATATATATATATATATATATATTATTATATATTATTACGTCATAGATATATAATGGCCATTATATGTCAATAAGCTGAAAAGGGGAACCTAAGGTTCGCTTCACAGGCATGAGAAATGACCCTATTCTAGATTTATGTATGTGTTGTATAAAAATGCATTATTTGCTTTAAAAAAATGACCATAATTCGAAAAAAGTAGACAAGGTAAACGAGAAGATAGAGAGAAAAAGTGTGAGGTTCGCTCTAAATTCGTTTACTTTCTATTACTTTGTTTTTTTTTATCAGGGGATGAGATCATTACTGCTGTCCTCTGTCTCCCTATATCTAGGAGCGTCTTGCGTTGCCACCTTTCGTCCCCGTTTATCGCCCCGTTAGCTGTTTCTCGCCTCACTCCGTGCGACAGTAATTTTACTTAATTAAATTCCGTTCTTTCTGCCTTTGGTACCTCCTTCCTATCCCTCTTTTAAAATGTCCAACCCCCTCCCCTTCTATTCCCCCTGACACCCTTCCAACAGCTATCACTGATTTTTCACAGCCTTCGTGCACCCAAGCGCAATACACAAGGAATTGCTTTCATGTAACACAAATTAGAACTGTAACCAATGTCCCATCAAAACGCAGTAGATAATTGATAAATAAGAATGTAAATTTATATTGGACTTAGGGTGGGCCGAACAGTTTTTTTAGTTTTTTCTTATGGTTAGCAAAAAATTGATTTTTACATATCAAAATACGTCTTCATGATTTTTCTCAGATTCTGGAGACGATACCATTTTCAATAGAAAGACTGTGCGAAATACGAAAAAAACATTGATCTACAAAGTTACTTGCGACCATTTTTGGATAAGACGTATAATTTTTGTTTTCTTCGTAATAACGCGTTTAAAAAAAAATTCCATTTTCCGGCCAAACTGTGTTTCATACGAAAAAAGTACAAAAACAAATTGTTGCTTTTAAGAAGACCTACAAAATCTTCTTTAGCCTTTTTCTGATATAAGTCACGGGTTTTACCTTAAACATCGAAAATTCACATTTCCAGCCAAACAACCCAAGATACCAAGAAAAAGTTTGAAAGGAAAATTGTTCCTTTTAAAAGGGCCTATAAAATCTCCACTAATAATTTTTGATAGAAGTCTCAATTTTGAGCTTTAAATTAAAACTCGAATAATTTTAATTTGCAACCACTATAATTTCTAATTAGTTTCCATTTCGGAGGAAATGTCCTTCAGTGTTTCTTATTTGAGTAGTTCTGTACACGTACTGCCTTCAATTTCTTTCTTGTAATAATATCAAGTAATTTGAGTGTTCTCACTGAGTCAAGTCTAACACGTTTTTAATGCGGTATAGTATACTTTATAACTTTATTTTTACTTGCGAGTGACTATGTTTATTATAATTTAGGATAATTAGTTTGTGTGTGCAACTATTATTTTTTACTTCAATTTACAAGACAGTAAAACATTCCATTGCAACTGCAATACATAACACAGGCCCACAAAATTTGTATCCAAAGACCGGTCTATGTGACCCCAAAGGATTTTGGTGTCCTAAAAAAGAATCCGTTGTCTAAATTTTTCCTATACGTCAGGTTTTTGAGATATCCTAACCTAAATCATTCTTCTTCATTTTTGACCTCGTATTTGGTGTATAAATAAAATTTTTCGGTGCCAAAGGTCAAATAAACAAAAAATGAAGCTTAAGTTTGAATTGGCTACGTTTCGGAATCTATATGGTCCCTTTTCAAGCCTGACAATAATTAAAATGATAACTGAAATAGCTGGTGATTTGAATAAATTGGAGCACAATGGATCATCCTTCATCCCAACAATGTGATTCAATATCGAAAAATTAATTCGAAAAAAGAATTGAAATATAATTTGTATATTAATGTCGACGATAGCTTCGATTAATATCACAAATTTAATATAAGCACACATTGTTGCGACTTTGGATTAACCAGACAAAATTAAAAAAAATATATAATCGGTTTAAATTCACATTTTCTCCTAATTCATCAAAAATGTGAATTTAAACCAATTATATATTTTTTTTAATTTTGTCTGGTTAATCCAAAGTCGCAACAATGTGTGCTTATATTAAATTTGTGATATTAATCGAAGCTATCGTCGAAATTATTATACAAATTATATTTCAATTCTTTTTTCGAATTAATTTTTCGATATTGAATCACATTGTTGGGATGAAGGATGATATGTTCCAATTTATTTAAATCTTTCAGTTGTCATTTCAATTATTGTCAGGCTTGAAAAGGGACCACATAGAGTTCGAAACGTAGCCAATTCAAACTGGAGCTTCATTTTTTGTTTATTTGACCTTTGGCACCGAAAAATTTTATTTATACATCCTAACCTAAATGTGCAAAAATGGCTATTTTTAGCCATATTTGAAGCAATATAACATGATCATCAATTTTTTCTCTAAAAACTGCTAATGCCATCGTTTAGTACTCCTTTTTATCTTCCAATTCCATTTTCGATCATTCCGAACTGATTTTTTTTCTCCGAGATATCGCAAATTAACTATTTCAGTTCCACAATGAAAAACTAGCAAAGAAGGCGAAGAGAAACTGAAATGGTTAGTGTGAAGAAAATCGGTTCGAGACAATTAAAAATGTAAATTAAAGGTAAAAAGAAGTACTAAACGATGGCGTTAGCGGTTTTTAGAGAAAAAATCTCTGATCGCGATTGCCTCAAATATGGCTAAAAATAGCCATTTTTGCACTTTTAGGTTAGGATATCTCAAAAACTTGACGTATACGAAAAATTTGGATAACGGATTTGGTTTTAGGATACCAAAATCCTTCGGGGTCACATAATCCGGTCTTTGGATACAAAAAATGTGTCATTTTTGTCGGCCTGTGTAATTTGTGAAAAAACATACTGCAGATAAAGTCATAGAATCGTAATTCTTTTCCTGGATATGTCTATTAATAAGAAAGAAAAGTCAAGATTGAACAACACTGAAAGTCGTTGTTTTTATCTATTTGGATGTTTTTTTTATGATTTTTGGTTTGTTTCCCATATTGTATATTTTGTTTCTAAACAAATATGTTCTATCATGGAACTTGCGTATCTGAAAAATTATTTCTCAGGTTCGCTCTTGTGATTTCAGTTATATTTTTGCTCCTAGTAGTATTATCGTTAAAACGACATTGTTGATGGTTACTGTACACGGTGATCATGAAAACAGAAGCTAAAACAGTAAGTTGAAATATACTGATTTTAAATTTAATTGGTCTCCCAAATTCCAGAAATTCCTTTTTGGTAGTCTTAACATTATCACTGATTAACATAACAATACTTTCGGCCATCAAATTTTATTCACTCGAATGGTGATGAGTATTAGACTGAGCTAAATGGATAATTTATTTATTTATTCGAATCGTTATACTAAAAATTCGGTTATATAGAATTGCTATATTTTTATGATGTAAAATTGTTATAGTAATATCTATTTTCGTCATTCCAAAAACAATTGTCAAAATTATTTTCTTTCTATCACCATATGGTTATCTGTCTTAGCTATGCATTTATCTGAAATCTTAATTGACTAAAATCTGATTGTAATAAAAAGTTACTAACAACACAAGCATCAGTATTTTGATTGGATAGAGAAAAATTCATTTTTTTTTCTCAGTTCAACCAATCAAAATGCAAATTATTTTTAGTTCAATGGTCGGTTCAGTTTAGTTAAAAGTAGTTTTGGAGAAATTTATCTAGTTTTTAACCTACTGAAATACACTTAATTGACAGAAAAGGCATTAAATAAGTGACAACTTCTCCCTCTGTGTACAATTTCAATGCCATCCAGGGAAATTCACTGATTTTTCAGTAGAAAAATATAATTTCAGTACATTTTCTTTGATTTAGATTACTAGAAGTACCTCACTGAGAATGAGTGAAAAAAAATGGTCACGAATTTTTCCAAGAGATTGAGACCTATCTTCGACACGATAAGCGTCGTTTCTCTATCTTGGTGAGAGCGGAAACGAGATTTACGTCAGGGTGAAAACGTGGCATAATCAGGACGTGTTATTACCTATTTGTCGGTTGGGTCGTAACGGGGATAGTAGCGGTGTGTTGTTAGTGAAACCATGGTATGTTTGGGGACGAGGATGGTGGTTGCTAGTCGCAATCCACATAAGCCCCTTCACACACGATAAGCGACCCGATAACAGGACAATCCCTCGCGCGAACCCTGCCCACACCCTGTAGGCGCTTTAAATTTTCACCGATTTTCTTTAAAATCGCCACGCCCGAGAGACAGTGCGACCCTGGTGGCAAAACAAGGGTGACAGGGAATCGAGGTGGGGGTGTGAAATCCACCTCCCATATAACACGAAAGATACAGATAGCGTTGACGGATAGGCTGGAGTGGGATGAGCTGTTTAGAGATTTTCGAGACGATAACGAGCGCGAAGTGGCGTTGAGCTGGTGAACACACGTGCCCGAAAACGTGAACCCCGCGTATATGCAAACCAGTCTGTTTACCGGCAGAGTCCCATGTAAACGTTCAGGATTTTCTCTGATTTACTTTTCACGATCCTGCCATGTCGTCCCTCTCGTTTTTTTGTTGGGGGGGGGGGCAATCAACCTTTTCAGGAAGGTTGGATTTGGTCTCTTTTATTTCAGCGGATTTGGCCGTTTATCGAACGCTATCAGGACAGCTTTTGATCGTTTTTTTCTATATCTCAATTTCCCCTAGTTCCCTTATTATCCATTTACTTAAAAATTCAATATTAGTGTTTTTAATTTTGTAACGTTTTCCACTTTATTCAGTATATGCTGATGTTAATAATTATATTGTTAAGTCGACGGTATTCTTTATATATATATATATATATATATATATA
>CAKNYM010049453.1:65-19220 GCA_932195095.1 Andricus curvator
TATATATATATATATATATATATATATATATATATATATATATATATCCTAAGGGTGTCTTTCTGAGTTTCTCGCATGCTAAAAGCACGGCAATTTACCTTATTTAGATTTCATTGTTCAAATTGTTGCATTTCTGTAATATTATGGATTATTCAGAAAACAAAGATTTCTCATTCTTAAAATACACACAAGCATTTTCTTTCATAAATAAATTCATTTTTTAATCTTATTAATTAATTTAATCTCTTAGTTGATATTTAACTTTATTTATGTCCCTTCATTTCCCTCTAAATCCCACACCTCCCTCTCACTTCGCCTCACACTTTCTCCTCTCTTATCATATACCCCAATACAACTCGAAGCTTTTCCCTAACTCTCTTTCTTATTATCCCCTCTCTCATTTACTAATTCGATCAACCTTATTACCTCCTCCTCTATTCACCAATGCCCTCTCTTCTACTAAATCCCCCATATCCTCACCCGTTATTTATCTCCTTAACCCTCCTATTCACTCTCTCCCAATCTACTTTATTGTTCTCACCCTCCTTCTCTCATGAATCTATCTACCCTTTTTTTCTCACCCTCCTTCTCTCATGAATCTATCTACCCTTTTAACCCCTACACCAATCTCACTCTCACCTCATCCTATTTCCCATTATACAATTTTAACCCTTCTCCTTCTTTCCTTCTTTATCACATCACCCCTCCCCCTGTGCGCACTCATTCTCATCACTCATTCCCTTTAGACGTAGTAGCCCTTCCCATTTAACATTTTCCCCTTCTCATTATATAACACCTCCTCTTCAACCCCTATCTCCTTTTGTCCATTCTTTCCCTTTCTCAGGGATAACAGTTCGTCGCCTTTTTTACCGATTTCTCCCTTTCCCCTTAAATTTAAAAATCCCCTGAAATACCTTAAATCGAAAATTCTAACCCTTGTTAACACTTTTTTCTTAAAGTTTCGATTGATTTTTCAAGAATCACAATCAGAAGTTTAAGACATTAGAAAACAATACTATTTCCACTAAGAGAAAAAGTTGGCTTGAATCAAAAGCATCGTCCTCTTGTCTGTTTTGTTTTGAAACACGTGAAAATCTTTTTTACACGAACATAATTATTTGGCTGCAAGATTAGGTGAAGTCACGAAGGAATAATAGGAGACTGAACTGCCATGGACAACTTTTTCGAATCTAATAGGAGCAACGGCACCGTAAGTGCCAGGCCTGTAAGTAGTAATCACTCTTTACTCAATGCGCAAGCGCCACGTGTCCTTTTCTGACGAACACTAAAAGTGTGAGTGAGACAGCTTTTGAAAATAAAGTATTTTTTTCTATAATTCGCGAAAAAGTGCCAGTTTTTCCACCTGTTTTTGGTGTAAAAAGTGATCGATTTTTGGTCGATGACGTGGCGCATGCGCAGTGCCGACCTTTCCGGGCAACAGTGACAAAAGTGGACAGATGCAGTGGAAAAAGTAAATGGACAGTGATAAAAGTGAGGCACAGTGACAAAAGTAAATGTTATTTCGGGTGGTTTCGTGCTGCCTCGGGTGTACTCGTGCATCGTGCGCAGCCAACTTCATTCTATTTTCCGACTGTCGTCCCTAACCTAAAATCAATTTCCTGAAAAGTGTCGAGTTGTGTATTTTGTCTGTACTTTTGTCACTTGGCAAAAGCAAAAAAACACCGTCAGTTTCTCCGAAAATACTGAGCTTGGTTTTTTCACGAAAAATCGGAAATTTTGAAGCCCTCAACTTTATGGACCAACTATTCAATTGTGAGAACCAGCTTATTATTACTGCCATATTATTGCCATGGCTTTGATAATTGCCATTGTCATTGATGCGTCAATCGACAAAAAATCGCCTTCTTTTTACACAAAAAACAGGTAAACAAAAACTAGCACTTTTGCACAAATTATAGAAAAAGTATCGTGTCCCACACATTGAAAAAGCGACGATTTAAAACTCGTGTGATAGCCACCCTCGCTCCGCTCTGGTAGCTAACTTCACACTCGTTTTAAATCTCTCGCTTTTTCAACTTGTAGCACAATATACTATTATCAGGTTATGAGAGTTTGTTTTCTTTTTCTACCAGCAAAAGTTTTTCGAGCTGTTGAGTAAAATTAGTGTGTAAAAGGTGTAAACTATAATAATTAATACTTTTGGTTAAGTGAATACCTATAGAGTGACCAGATTTCTGTTTCACCAAACCAGGACACATATTTTCCGAACGCCCGCAGCAGGCCGGCCCCGCAATAAAACGCAAAATGAAAAAAAAATCCGAAACAAATTTCAACAGGAAAAAAATTTTATTTGAAAATTTTTTATCAAACAATTGATGAATTCATGAAAAATTGATTCAACAGTGGTTGCTCACGTCTTTTTTTATATTTATGAAAAGCATATCAGTATACAAGTCGTACGATCGTGAATTCTGAACAGTTATTTGCAGGCGGTAACTTCTAACTATGTTGTAAATAAAGGAAACTTGTTATTTTTCGCAAAAAAGGAACTGTAGGAAAATGTTGTTTTTTTCAAGTTCGGTATTTCGAGATAAACCGGGACATTTAACTACAAACCGGGACGCTTCTCAAAACTCCCAAAAACCGGGACATGTGCCGGAAAACCGGGACGCGTGGTCACCCTAAATACATAATTAGGTCAAGCGTGTTTCATAAGATTGCGGTAATCAGAGAAGTTCGTTATGAAAGTGGTAATTAGTTAGCTTTAATACGGGCGGGAAGCCTATGGAGAGCTCCCCTGGCGCTCAAGCTATGAAACCTATTGTGCCACACCCTTACTTATTCACTCTCAGCAGTCGACCCCAGACCTCTTGACGAAGCCTAGTATGTCAACCACTGATCGCGTTGTAATTTCCTCCGTTTCCATAAAATGGGTCGCGAGGGTCTGTTGCCTGAGCCTAGCTAATGCCGGGCACTGGCACAATACATGTAGGGATGTTTCGTCATCCCTGCCGCATTTCCTGCACTCTGTCGTGGGGTTATACTCCATTTTGTGCATATGATAGTTCAAGTCCTTATATCTTTCTTGGGTAAGCCCAGGATTTCCCTAGCTCTGCCCATCCTATAGGTATAACCCAGGATGGATTTCGTCTGACGGCAACCCTGGGTTTGTTCCCAGTTTTCCCGGTGTTTTGTTCGCATCCAGCTTTTAATGGCCATTCCGACACAGCAAGACGCTATTCCCAATACCGGTTCCGGTCCTATGTATTCACTCGTGCGCCGCGTTTTGACAACTGGTCCGCCTTTTTGTTGCCCCTGATCCCTGTGTCACTAGGGACCCGTATGAGAGCCACTTTGTTTTTTTGGGCAAGTTTGTGAAATGCCTTTTTGCATTCCCAAACCAGTTCTGATGTTATATCTCGTTTCCCTATTGCATGTCACCCAAGTGTGATCCCTATCCCTTTCCCTCTATTGCTGTCTATTGCTCCTGCTCCAGATTTTCCCTTGGAGAAGCGGGTTACCATTTGCTTTCCACAGATCCCTGCTTGGGAAGCAGGCGCAGAAAGCTTTGGCAAAGTTGAAGCGTTTTGTTATTTTATCTTGCCTCATCTGTAGAATCGGCAGTGCGCTGATGTGACTCGGGAGCCTAGTGTGTCTAGTCCCCCGAGTCCATCTTTTTGCTCTTGCCAGGCGGCCCATCGCGTGTGCCGCTCTATCGGATATCGTAACATGTAGGGGTTCCTCACAGAGCATGAATCCTATCGCCGCTGTGGGCTTATTCCTTATCGCTCCAGTCAAACCCCTAAATGCTAGTGTTTGTAATCTTCGCAGCCTGTCCTGCATTGTTTTAGGTTCCGCCTATGGCCACCAGACCACGGTCGCATGTAGGAGCCTGGGTTTTAGAACAGCAGAGTAGAGCCATGCAAGCATTTTAGGCCCTAGACCCCACGTCAACCCAAAGGCTCTCCTGCACATCCAAAAAGTCATGACAAATTTCCTGCATTGGGTCTCCAGGTGCTTTTCCCAGTTCAGCTTGCTATCTGGGATTACTCCCAGATATCCAACCGAATCTGAAAACGTCAGCTCCCAACCACAGAATACAGGAGCGTCAACTTTCGGAACTTTAGAATTCCTCGTGAAAATGACCAGGTTGGTCTTTTCCGCATTTACCAAGAGCCCTGAGCTATCGCACCAGAGCTCTACGAGCCTGAAGAGCATGCTGCCCTCTATGCAGCGGGGAGGCCAAGAGCACCTCATCCCTAATGTATCTCTCGATCAGCTTCTCCAGCGTCTTTCGGATAAAAGACGTTAGGCTGATTGGTTGGAAATATTTGGCAGCAGTGTAACCTTCCCTACCAGGTTTGGGTATGAAGGCAACTCTGTCATCCTTCCATGCCGATGGCACGTGTTTAAGGGCTATACTTGCCCTAAATAGTTTCGACAGAGGAGGGACGACTAAATCCATGCCTTTTTGTAAAACCGCTGGATAAATGCCATCCGCCTCTGGTGATTTAAATGGACAGAAGGACCTTACGGCCCATTCCACCTTTTTGTAATCAGCGACCTTAGCGGCGAAATTCCATTCGCCCTTTCTACCCCTTGGCCCCAGCCTTCCTTCTCTTGGTTCTCTTGCTTTTTCGTCTTCGGCAAACTCGCCATTATCGAGCCTTGTGAGCCCTAGGCGAGCTTCCGGATTTTTCGCCATAATCTTGTGGACCCTCGCTGTTTCCGGAATTCTTTTCGATTCCTCGCAGAAGCCCCTCCAATCTTCCTGCTTATACTTTCTTATATTTTTATTGTATTCACACTGGGCCGTCTTATAGATGTCCCAGTCTGAAGGCAATTTAGTTCTATTTGCCCTATTGCACAACATTCTTGTCATTTTACTGAGTCTCTCCAAGTGAGTATTTCACCATTCTGCTCCCTTCCTAGACTGAATTGTGCTTGTAGGGCAATTGCTCTCATATGATGTTGTCAGAGTCCTTCGCAGAAAATCGGCGGCGTGCTCCAACTCATCAATGGTACCATAGCTTGTGGGGAATTCCGCAAGCCTCCCTCTGAGTTCCTCTTTATATGAGTGCTGTATATTCAGTCCCTATATTCTGATCTTAGAAACCACCGGTTTTCCTAGGGTTAATCGAAACACGATATGTTTGTGGCCCGACAGAGACTCCTCATCGGAGACTCTACAGTCCACTACCCTGCTCCTCAGTACACCTGAACATTGAGTCAAATCGAGAACCTGACTCCTGTTTTTAGTCTGGAATGTGGGAGTATCACCCCGATTTAGAATCTCCAGCTCTGTGCCCGCTATGTATTCAATTAAATCTCTCCCTCTGTCATTGATGTTTGTGCTTCCCCACATCGTGTGGTGAGAGTTTGCATCACAGCCTAACAGCAGAGGAATCTTGTTCTCTTGACAGTGCCGAATTAGAGCATCCACCTCTCTGGAAGGCGGGGGTCCCTCGGCATCGCCAGGGAAATATGCCGAGGCAATAAATACCTCTAGCCTTTCTCCGCTACTGCCCCTGAGTCTCACCTTAATGACGGTGAGATCTCTAGAGCAGAATTCAGGCTCCAAGATCGCATCCATACCCTTGACGGCTATGCATGCCCTTGGCGTTTTTTCGCGTGGCCCCTTATATATGGAGCCAAATCCTGACAAGCCACAAATCCTTTCCCTCTATAACCAGGGTTCTTGGATTAGGGCGAGCCCTGTCTGCACCACAGACATGCGTCTGGCTAGAAGCGCCGCGGCGCCTTTGCTGTGGTTCAAATTAATCTGCGTAATGGAGATTCCCGTCTCAGCCATTGAGAGGCTAGTTCGGGGCACCTCCGGACGCTTCTCGGTCCCCTTGCGGATCCCAGTTGGTTCACTCGGAAGGTAACCCTACTCGCCCCTAGATAGGGTCGATAATCTAGAGCCGCAAGGGCTCTGATTGAGGATTCGGGAAGACCAACGACTAGAATCCAGCCTCTTCCCTTCGGCCTGGATCGCTGCCTGTCGGAAAACTCCTTCCACGAATCAGTTCGTAGAGACGGGTTCTGAAAGCTAAGGCGCCTCAGAACGGTCGCCGGACTCTCGGGGTTGCCAGGAATCAGTACGGTCTCTCTGCGGTACCTTTGCAGACACTCCGTCCCCTTGACCTCCATGTTCAGACCTTCTTTAAGCCTGAGCGTTGGGGTTTTTTCCACAATCCAGTCTCGCGACCAGATGTCCGCGGCCTCTACAACGATGGCTCCCGACCTAATGAAGATGTCGTTGAATCTGGGGGCGCGTCCCTCGCGAGGTAACGCATCAATCCCTTTGGAGATTTCATCCCTCAACCTGTCCAAATCCTCGAGAGTTAGACAGTTATCAGGATAACCCGACGCAACGACAACTCTCACCAGGGCGTTGTTGGCCATCTGCGCGAAGATAAGGCCCTGTGTTACCAGAGCCTTCTGCCGTTTCAACTCCCTGTTTGGGGGAGTTTCTCCGGAGCCCTTCTTCCTCTTGCCTATGGAATAAGTCTGAGGAGTTGCTCCGGGTAATGTTTCTGCAGCCCTGTGAGGAGCGTTGGCTGCTGTTTGCGAGACGCGTATTGTGGGCTCTCTTCCTTTGTGCTTCGCAAAGGTTCCTCTTCTTTACGGAGAGTTCCGTTAGCTGCACTTCTACGGCTTCAACAAGATTGTCTCCACCATCATCACTATTTCGCACCACCTCTGGTGGGTTGTCCCCTGCGGAGCCTTCCACTTTTGGCGGTGGGTTAGATGAGGGTCTCGAAACGGATCCCTCATCGTTTTTTTTTTTTTTTTTTTTTTTTTTTTTTAGTTTTTTTTGGATACATTTCCGTCCCACGAGAAGCTAGGGAAATAAGAAACACCCCCCATAGAGCCCCGCTTGCAGGGGGCGGGTCTAAATACTATGGGATTCGACCTGGTGTCCCAAAGTCTCCGTTAAGACACCTCCTTTGAAACCCCCGCCTGTCCACCTCTACTGAGGGGGCAGGCCGGGTTGTTCAAGGATTTGTTGACCCTGGTGCCATTCAGCTCTTGACACGGCGATCACATCTTAGCTTGGGAGCATGAGAACTCGCGCTCTCGATATTCCAGGGGGCTTTGCCATTACCCCCTGGAAGGATCGCTCGTTAGTTTAAGTCTCACCAACCAGAGTCCGTCAGTTCCCCAGAGTAGCCACACCTCGCGATGCAGCCCCTCAGGTTCACCTATTCCAGATCTGTGGTATAATGAGCCCCGTAAGCCCTCCTACCAGCTACAAGGTCCCGCGATCCCTAGGGAGGGTATGAGTGGTAAGTATAGATTGCAAATCCAATTGCAAGATTTCATGTTCATGCAATTGCATTAAATTCTATAAATCTATACCTACCACTTTCATAATTCACGCCTTTGATAACCGCAATCTTATGTCATTCACTTAACTAAAAGTATTAATTATATTCTACATCACACACATACACACTCATTTTACTTGACAGCTCGAAAAACTTTTGCCGGTAGCAAAAAAAAAGAAACTCGCATGACCTGATAAACATAGTTTATTTTCAAAAGCTGCCTTACTCGCTCTTTTATGTGCGTGAGAAGAGGACACGTGGCGCTTGCGCACTAAGCGAAGAGTGATTACTACTTACAGGCCTGGCACTTAGGCTGCCGTTGCTCCTAACAAATCGCATGTACGGAGATCGGTCTCCTTATTATTCCTTCGTGGGTGAAGTTTGTCACACACGGATAGTGTTTGCCATGGAGAATAAGCACATATTTGTCTTACGAAAATGGTTACAATACTTCCTGAGTATGCAGTATGGCGCTAGTGTGGCACGCGTATTAAAATGGCAGCCGCCTATGTTGACATTTTACATTATTTACCACTGTGATATGAATGTGATTTACATAGGTGGATAAGTTGTTATTTACATAAAAGCAGATTTATATAATTATAGTAATTCTAATTATCGCGAAATATCTGTGATTGAAATGTGTGTAATTGAAGTGATCCTGCAATGGACGAGGTAGGTACTTTAGAATTGATTGCACAATCGAATCGCAATTAAAAAAACAACAATAAGTATATAACTTACCAGTTTTAAATCTTGTACGCTTACACATCACAGAACTGATATAAAATTTTCACTTGAATATGACAGTTTTTACATGGCTGAACAAATTGTTTAAACGATTTAGGAATTTTGTATTTTTGTTTGAGTCTTGAGGTTATTTACATGGACCATGACGGCGGCCATCGATACGTGTGCCACACTGGCGCGGCGATCGAGAAGATCTAGCATTTCGTTGCGTTATGTAAATACGACAGAAAAATTCTCGTTTTTGGTAAAGTGAATGTATACGACATTGGTCTCCTTATGTCTATTCTCCATTGTGTTTGCTGCAGAAAGATTCTCTTTGAGACAAATGAAAATCCTCTTAACTTCAAATTTAAGAGGAAATTCCATTTGTGTCAAGAACCATCCTTTTGACACTTGACATTTTCGATGATACCGATTTCAAATATAAGAGTGTATAAGAAACAAAATCCAAAAGATATATCAATTCTCGGGCAAAATGTTGTGCTATCGAATAGTAGTTGCTTGAAAAAAATTTTGTCATTTGGATAAATATTTACTGCCAATTCCATTGATCATAAGCATTTTTTGAAAATAACTATTTGATCTTCAGAAATGAAAGTTAACAAGAAATTTGACTTTTTTGGAAAAAGGCATTCTTTTTATCTCAAAAGAAAGCTTATAGGTTTTTTAACGAGCTTTCAGGTTCCAAAATGGGATTTTTGTTATTTATTTATAAAAAAACGATTAGTCGTTTTTGAGAATATACCATCTGTTTAGGCGATTTGTAATTCTTCTGATGGAAATAACGAAAATTTTGTCGAGTATAAGGTAAAAGGCCATATTATGAGACAGTGTCCTATTTTACGAGACACAAGATATAATATCTCAATTTTAATTGCAAAACATCCTTATATCATAGTAAAAAAAAATGTTTTTATAATTTTAAACATCTAATTAGAAAATCAACATTTTAAAAGACCAATTTGACTCACTAAATAATTTTAAAAAAAAATTAATAAAGTATCACTTCAAAACTTGTACATAGTGGGCGTGAATATGAGACAAAAGAGCGATAATTCGTAATGTTTTTATTTACTCAAACTTAAAGATTTATATGCTTTTAAGTGGCAATAATTATTTAAATTATATTTTTACAGATTATAGTTTGTAATACACTAAGTTTTTCATCAAAAAACTTTCAATTTAATTTTTAAATTAAGTGTATCACAATTATGTTCTCTAGTATTTGAAAAGTCTGTATTTATGAAACACGGAATGGACTGTTCCAAACTCCACGGACACATGGTTCGCACCTGCACCGTTTTATGAGACAAAGGTTTCAAGTGACGTTTGTTATTATTTTTTAATAAAAAATCGTGGTTTATCAAGTGTTATTGAAATACACATATGTAGTTGATTTTGATTTTCATGAAATATATATGTTCAGGTAAGTGTCTGAAATATGACAACTGAAAATATCAAAACCTAACCTAAAAATATTTTTTCTTTATACAAGACTAGCTCACTAATTGTAAAAAAATGATTGCAGATATAACGTTTCATCTGTCTGTATCAGACATAACTTCTCAAGAAAATATACCAATTAAACTTGTAAATCATAAAGATTTATCTGATGCTATAATGAATGCAAAAATCACGTATGTTGTTGAATCATTCAAGTCATGTTCTATTATATATATAAATATACCATTAAACCATTTCTCTTTCAGGGTAGGCGTGACACTACCCGATTCGGGTAGTGTTTCTAGGTTTTTCTTGTAGTTATAAATAACTACAAGTGTGGGCTCACCACACCCACGATGTGCCAACAGCACTCATGTCAGTATTCTTGAAAGGTCACCCATCCAAGTACTAACCGCGTCCAACGCTGCTTAACTTCAGTGATCTGACGAGAACTGGGTTTTTCAGCGTGGTATGGCCGTTGGCTAATAATATTATTAATATTATAAATTATATTATTATTTATTTGGAATTATATGTAACTTTTTTTCGTTGTAAACATTCTTTTGTACATATCTGCGAGGAATATAAATAAAGTTTACCTAATTTATGCAATTTATTTGTTACTTTCTTATGTCTCATAATATGGCCATTCCCTATGAGACACACGGACAAAGCTTTTTTATCATGTCTCATAATACGGACATCAAAGTAGCTGCAATTTTTAATCAATTACATAATTTTTTTAACTCTTATTATAAAACAAAAGTTTTGTTATCATTCTAGAAGCATAAAGCCAGATATATGTGAAAAAAATTTCACCTTAATTCAGTGCTAATCTTTTTTAAAAATCGAAAACCTCTGTAGAGCCATGGAACACTGTTTCATAATATGGCCTTTTACCTTAGTTTCGATAAGGTTTATGTCATGTTATTTCCATTGATCATTGGGATTTTTTGAAAAAATGAATATTTGACCTCCACGAATGAAGATCACAAATAAATTGCACTTTTTTCATAAATTTAATTATTTATTGGTAAAAAATCGTTTAGATCATCAGCACGCGTGCGATAGCATCGCGAAAGTTTAAATTTATTTTTGACATTTATTTTTGTAGGTCAAATATTTATTTATTTGTTTTTTAAATGGTTACGACCAATAAAAAGGACATGAAAAACCCTATCAAAATTGTAGTAAACGTACAACATTTTGTGTATTACTATTAAAAGTGTTAAAAATCGCCAAAGCGTTAGTTTTCTTTTGAGATAAAAAATATGCCTTTCTCCAAAAAAGGCAAATTTGTTTTTGATTTTAATTTTTGAAGGTTGAATATTTATTTGAAAAAAAATTCTTATGAACAATGGAAAGGGCGTGAAGAAACCTATCGAAATTAAACTGGGCGAAAATAATGTATTATTCCAAAAAGTTCTTATCTTCATAATTGAGGAAAGCAAAAGAAAGAAAAGTAGGCGGTTTTGTAAATAGCCATTTTTGTGATTTTTAAATTATTTCTTTCTAGCTTACTTAGGAAAATACATTTGAACCATTCAGGGTTTTATTCTGAAAACTAGGAAAAAATTGTCAAGAATAAGGAATGTTTAAACAAAAGACGTCACTGTTAGTTTTTAAGAATAAATTAAGTCCTCTTTCACTCACCACATTTCGGAAAAATGCCCTTTTTTATGTATAAAATTGAACTACTGAACCACTGTGATCCTTGCTCACCCTTTTCGGAGAATCGTTATTGCTGTTTGCTGGGAAGTTGTTATTATCCGATGTTATCGAACTTTTCTTCAGCACCATTTTGAGTTATTATCCAAACCAGATTTTTTTAGATTACATCCAAGGCGAAAAAATTATACATAGTGAAACATATTACATATATTTTTGTTTTGTTTTTTATACATTATTTTGTATAAAACAAAGAAAAATTATAAATTATTTATTCAACAATGTATGAATATTTTAAAGAGACTTCAATACTAAGTAGAAGAAAGAGCACCAGAAAGTTAAGGACTGTCTAGAAAATTTATATAAACTAAACAAAAAATTTGATCTACTTTCATTTCCAAGAGAGTCTGGAAAAATATAAAAGATTCTAAAGTAAATAAAAAAGTCCTATATGTCTCCAAGAAATTCGGAAATGGGATCCAGATTGAAGGAAATATCCTCTTGAAATCTTTCTTATTTGTCCTCGGTCTGGCACCTTTCTGCTATATGTACAGAGCATAAAGAAAATATTGTCGATATAAATGTGTTTCTAAGCAGGTTTGAACACGTACAACACTCCTGGTATAAGATATAATAATATATAATATTAGAAGATATAAGCTCAGATCAAATCTTAAATTCTCTAAAACCAGAACTGTATATAATTCGACAGTATTTCGCATTGAGAGGCTTTAAATTAATGGACGGTGTATTACTTATAACATATTACGGCTACGCGGATGAATTGTTTGATGTCATTTTCTTACACTTAGAAAAAAATGCTATTGAATCAAAAGTCCGCACTTTCGCCCTTGTTCAAAAGCAGATACTATTGATTTATATGAATGTACTATCTATACACTAGCGAAATTATAGCATCACTCCGATGTTGAGCCAAAATAAATAATTATTGTTTCATTGAATATTTATTTGAACCAGTAGTACCGGCTTTCATAGACCTATATAAGAACTCATGAAGCGAGAATAAGTAAGCACGAGGTTAAATAAATTATATTTTTTTTAAACACAGGAGTATATACAGAATTTTATATTTTGTCTTAATTTATTCGATTGAATTATGAACTTTTTAACGATAATATCTGATAAGGAAAACTAAATCTTTCGCTCGTAATTAATTTATGTGTTGTCCCCTTTTCTTTTCTTTGTGTCTTTTGTTAAATATTTTATTTCGCAAGTTGTTACTCAGCTCAATTTATTTTCAGGTTGGTGTCCTGAGACCTGGGATGAAATTCTTTGTTGGCGAGAAACTGCTCCAGGAGAATTAGCTATCGAGCAATGTCCATATTATATCGCAGGTTTTGATACACAGGTAAGGGATCGTGCACATATTACGTAACATTTAAAAAAAAGGGGAGGGGGGTCGTGATTTGTTACGGTCTGTTACGTGTGTGGGGAGGGGGTATTTTTGGCCTGATTACGTAACATTTTTAATTGCATGTCCTACTTAAAAAAAGCGATGTTACTAAATATCTCGAATATATCGAACACAATGTGGTAGAAAAGGAGGCAATTGAAATTGTAAATAATTGTTTAGTATTAGGAAATGATTTTGTTCTTAACATTTTGCTACCACACTATAATTTGTAAACTTTTTTACATTTTCAAAGAGATAAGGAAAATTAAATTATGGCCAAAAACTTATTTCGAAGAATTCGAAAAAAAATTGAGAATCTTTTTAATAATTTTGAAAGATTTGAGGAGATAAATTTTTTTAAGATTTCTGGGAAAATTTTAAATGGTTTAGGTTTTATTTTGAAAGAATAATTTTAAGTTTTGAAGATTTCAAAATGTGTGAAAAAAGAAGATGGAAGACTTCAAGACAATTTTTATTTCTCAGGATTTAAACAATTTTTACGTAAACTGAATTTGGCAGGGTGTCAAGGGAATGAAAAAAATGTTCTTAAGATTCATGGGAAAATTTCAAATGATTTTTTTTAATGAATTCTAAGAGAAAATTTAAAAAGATTACAAAATATTTTTAATTATTTCCTAAAATTTGTAAAAAGAGTGTAAAAGATTTTAAAGTAAAACTTTGCAATTTTGCCGTATTAGATCATTTTAGAACAAATCTGAGTAAGTTTAAGAGATATTTAGAAGCTTTGAAACGATTCAAAAAGAATTAAAATTTATAAAGATATTTTAACAATTTTCTAAGGTTTCAAGAAAATGTAAAAAAATCATCAGGTTTCTAAGAAAAATTAAAATGATTTTTTATTTTGAAAAATTAATTTAAAGAGAATATTTAAAAACATTTCAAAACATTTCAAAAGATTTATGAAATTATCAAAAAAGAATCTGAAAGATTTTAAGGCAATTTTTTTAATTTTGCAGAATTTAACAGAAATTCAGAAAAAATTTGAATAATTTCAAAAGATTAGAAGGGTTAGAAATTCTAAAAAGATTTAAAAAAGAATTTTCTTAAGATTCTCGGGGAAATTTTAAATGATTTTTTATTTTGAAAAATAAACTTTAAAACAAAATTGAAAAAGATTTCAAACGATATCCTAAAATTTCGAAAAATAGTGTAGAATATTTTAAAGCTCAGAAGTTTTAAAAATTTTTTGAAAGGTTTCAAGAGAATAAACAAATTTTCTTCAAATTTCTGGGAAAATTTGGAAGATTTTGAGGCAATTTTTTTACATTTTCAATGATTTTTTTTTTAATTTGAAGAAAAATTCAAGTCAGTTGAAAATATGTATTTTAAGGAATTTAAGAGGTTTTGAATAGATTAAAAATATTTTAAGACTTAGAAACATTTCCGAAAATTTATCAAATGGTTTGTGATTTCTTCCAAACTTCTAAAAGTCCTAAATATCTTTTAAAAAAACTCGAATTTTTCCTAATCTTTTGTAAGATCCTGTAAACAAAAATGTCTTTAAGATCTTCTAGATTCTTTTTTGACACATCTGAAATATTAAAAAATCTTTTTTAATTTTCCCAAGAATCTTATAAATATTATATTTATATAAATTTAAAAACAAACTGATAATACTTCTTTTCTCGTCAGTAATTTCTATATTTGTATGACTGAAAAAATATTTGAAAAGCATTCAGTGTTATATCAATATATTGTTTTATTTAAAAAACGTCTATTATGTTTTTAAACACATGTAATACAAAAAATGTCACGTAATAGTGGGGGGGGGTCCCCCGAAGGAAATGTTACGGTCTGTTACATGGGGGGGGGGTAAAAAGGTCGAAAATAACGTTACGTAATATGTGAACTCTCCCTGATGCAATTTTTTTCAATGCTTCTGGATATAAAGATTCCTCTTACTGACATTTATCGGCATCTAGGAAATTGTAGGGTTCGTGTCTGTACTAAATTTAGTAGCTTCTCCACAGATGTTGAAGGCAATAATTATTAGGTGCGTGCAATAAAATAATTTGAGGAATAAATTTAACAATAAATTAAAAAATAGAAACAAAAGAATATCTAAGGGGTCGCTCAAAAAATATCCCCCCCCCCCCTATATTCAAGTCAAATTGTTGTCTTCGATTTTATTAAATAAATGCCCAAAATAAAGCAATAAACATACACAATATTTTAACATTCTTCACAGCCAAAAATGCGTTCAAAACAGGGGTAGTAGGGCGATTTTTCAAGTAAATAGTTGAATTTTCAACGAAAAAATTGAGTTTACAAGCTAAGAATTGAATGTTTTAGAAAACAAATGACTTGTATAACTGAAAAGATATTTTTTCCACCAAATAGTTGAAATTTCTACAAACAACAAATTAATTTTTGACCAAACAGCTGCATTTACAAACAAATAGTTGAACTTTCAGAAAAAGAGGTGAATTTCAACCTAGGAACCAAAAAAGACGGATTTTCAACAAAACAGTTGAATCCACAAACAAAACAGATTGATTTTTAACCAAGCAATTGCACTTTTGACCAAAGAAGGTCAATTTCCTACCAAAAGAGATGAATTTTTAACCAAATAGTTGAATTGTCTACCAAAATGATAGAATTTTCAACACAAAAATAAGAATTTTCAACAAAACAATGGAATTTTCAACCCGAAAACATAAATTTTCAAAACAAAAGTTGAATTTTAAACTAAAAACGATCAACCTTTAACGGAAAATGGAATAGCTAAATTTGCACTTGAAAAAAAAAATTGATTTTCAAGACAAAAATAAAACGAATTTTGAACAAACCAGTGAAATTTTAAAGCAATTAGTTGAATTTTCCCATGTGGAAAATTCAGTAGTCCACCGGAGTTCACCACTTGCGCAGTACTGGTCCAGTACTGGTTACCAGTAAAGATAATCGGAAATTCGCCCAGTACTGGCGACGGTTGGCTCCACGATCGGGGCAGTACTATGCCGACAGTATAAATATTTAAAAAAGGAAAAAAATTCATTTAAAAATATGGTCCATGTGTTCTAAAATTTCGAAAAACTATAAATACAAATATCGCGAAAACAATTTTTTGTATTATTTTTTTTTTAAGGAAAAAAATGGTAAGTTCCATATTTATAATAAATTGTAAATGTCGATAAAAATTTTAAATGCTCATTAAAAATGATATTTCATGTCATTATCGAAAGTTGTAAAATGGTATAAAACGCGAAAAAAAACAAAATATTACACAAAGAAAAACTGTAACAGATTTAAATTATTTATTTTGAAATTTTTTTATTTATATTCCCGTTAACAGTTCATTTATTTTATATGTATATTATGTCGTATGATAATTAAAGAAATAATGAGAAAAAAATTACAAAATTGTCGTTTTAACTTTTTTGAGCTGTGGCTTATCAGGATGATTTTTTCATTGACTTTCAATTCTGTAGGTATAGAGTAATGGTTAAGACTCTCGACTGCTAGGCCAGAGATTCAGGTACAGATGTAGGTTCAAAATCCCGTAGCATTAGAAATTTTATTTTTAATATAATGTTAAAAAATTTAATATATGTATTCATTATGAACAGGACCTTTAAGATTTATAGACAAAATACTCGCAAACAATTATTATTTATTTTTTAAATCCCTTTTTTGTTATATCTTCAGAGTATAACAACAGTGGGCGTTAAAATTAAACAAAAAGTTTGGAATGTACACTTTTGTAATTATAAATAATATTCGGACGATATGCAGCCGTATGATAATGAATAGATGGTCCTAAAAACAATTGAATGATTTTTTATCATTTGTAAAATTAACTCCGGCATTTCCGTACGCCAGCGGTTTGCCAGTACAGAACCAGTACTGGTGTGCAGTACCGCGCCAGTACCGCACGACAATACTGCGGAGCATTACCAGCCAGTACTGGCCCAGTACAGATGGCCAGTCCTGGGACTCCGGCAATTTTTACTGGGCCAGTACTGCGCCAGTGGTGTATTTCCACATGGGTTCAATCAAGAAGATTGATTTTCTATCTTAAGAGACGAATTTACAACAAAATACATATATTCTCAACCAAACAGTTGAATTTTTAACTAAAAATAATCCACTTTCATCCAAAAATGGAATAGTTAATTTTTTGCTAAAAAAAAATTATTTTCCAACTAAAAAACGAATTTTCAACAAAGTAGTGAAATCTTAATCCAATCAAATGAATTTTCAAGATACTAGCTCAACTTTCAACCAAGTAGTTGAATTTTCAACCAAGAAAATGAATTCTCAATGGAAAATTTAATAGTTGAATAATTTTTAACTAACAACTATCAATTTTCAATTACGAAAGGTAATTTTCAATTAAAAAACAAACAAATTGCCAACAAAATAGTTCTATCTGCACCCAAATAGTAGAAATTTTAACCAAAAGGGATGAAATTCTGAATAACTGGATTTTTTTATTGGGTTCTGTTAATTCATTCATTAATAGGGGAAAAGAGTGTAAAGTATGTACTTATATGCTTTACTTGTAAAATAAAATCGCCAATTTTTATTTCTTACATGTGTGATGTCACATTCTGATGTACCCCCCCCCCCCGTTACAAATAATCACAAAACCTGTTAACCAACCCTCCTTCTGGCAGTGTGACGTAGTTTTTGAACGGTCCCTAATTCGTTCAAATGTTTTTGGGATTACGCAAGGGTTAGTTTTTAAATTTTAGACCCCCCTACCCTAGCCCTTCGTAAGGGTTTTTCCGACATAGGTGTAAGATTTCGTTGACATCACTCCCCGTTAAAAGCCATACGTTATTGTGGATGACCCCTTAAAGTAAATAATTAATAATATAGTAAGTTACAGGGGGCTGAAAAGATGGGCGAGGAAAAAAAGGGGTGAGGAGCTATAAGGGAAGACTATTTAAGAGATTAGGGTAGGCGATAAGGGAATGATGAGAGTGATGGGGAAAGAGTGACATATGGATTGGGGAGTGGCGAGGAGGGAGAGGGAGAGGGGTTGATGAGATATAAAATGAAGGTGAGGGGTGGGGTTTGGGTGTTATGAGTGGCATGGGGGTATATGGGGAAAGAGAGTAAGAGAAAGCTTAGGGTGAAGGGAAATGAGGGGCAGATGGGTATATGGAGCTGAAGGGAGGCATTGTTATGTGGGAGCGGGTGGTGGGTGAGATGTTTAAAGATAGAAAAATTAGGGAGAAGAGAGAATAGCGAGAGAGGTTGAGGAGTAGACTGAGATCAGTATTTAGGAGAGGGATAGGTGAATATTAACAGATTTTTCAACACGCATGCACGGAATATGCCATACTTCACAGCGGTTTTCCGTTCGCATTTTGGCATATTGCACATGCCGTGCTGGCGTGAGAAATATGCCACAATACCCACAATACGAACGGAAAACCGCTGTGAAGTAATGGCTCCGTGCGTTCATGATGAAAAATAGTGTGTGCAACTCGCGTGCGCAATACGGAACTATACCCCACTCGTTACACAATGTACTATTTTTTAACTCCTCAAATTATGCCAAAAAATTGAAAAATTGTTTGAAATATTCAGGCCTATTTGAGTGTAAATATAATTTTATTTTATTTTGTTTCTATTTCAAGGCGAATGCAACGAGACAATGTATGTCAAACGGTCACTGGTACTGGAGTGCAGAGACCAATAGCACCTGGACAAACTACACTCAGTGCTATCACAACCAACTCGTCACAGTGTTAATGGACCTACCTGGCTCGACAGACAATGTTACATTAATTCAAGTAAGTTAAATCTCCTGAGTAGAAAAATCGGAAAAATAAAAGAGAGTAAATGCTGTTACCTGGGGCGCAATTGGGTCGAGAGTCCATACAGAACTGGAATCCAATTACAAACTAGACATTGACATATCTTTAACCTCGACTCCCACTCGCAATCAGTTTCCTTGTCCCAAATACGAGATCATATATCAAAAAAAAAACATAAGTATTAAAATTTTTAAACATTGATAGAGATTTTCAAGGTCTTTTTCTCCCAGATTCGTCTAAAATGCGTCAAGCAAGATGAGTTGGGTGACACACTTTGCACAGCGTTTTGTGAATTTATTATACTCTTACGCAATTCCACTATTAAAAAAACGGATATCCTAGAATCTGATGGGTATAATATTTTCTTATTATATAATGCCCGTGTGTTTGAGCAATATCATAAAAATATTGGATGATAGTAATAACAATGAAAGCGAATAAAAAGCGAAGAGGTATATAAAAAGCAGAAACAGAGGGTCAAATGCAATAAAAAGAAAACTGTCATGAACTCGTGTGGCAATTATGTACGTTTAGCATTTGAATGCCTGACAGTCTTTGTTGCGCAGGGAAAGACTGTATTGTTAATCCATTGCCAATGACAAATAACTGATGAAATCAAAATTATTATGACTTGAGAGAGAAAAATTTAACTGTATCTTTTTCTATCTCGTTTGATTACTTTTACCCGATTTTATTTTCCAATACCTTCTATATACTATGTGTGCGTGCGCGTGTGTGCGCGCGCGCGCGCGTGTGTGTGTGTGTGTGTGTGTGTGTGTGTGTGTGTGTGTGTGTG
>CAKNYM010049453.1:40914-91214 GCA_932195095.1 Andricus curvator
ATAAATACACAGCAGGTATGTTGACTGGTAAATGGTTAAGTCCTATTGTCTCCGAGTTTCGACCTGGTGTGTACCCACAGGTAAGCGATCTCGTCCGAGCGATAAACCAGACCCCGATTGCTCGAGAACACGTAGGCTTAGTTTTCCAAAAAGACAAAGATTGTTATGTCAAAGTTGAAAAAATTTGTCAAGACGATTGTGATATGAAAGGTCGGCATTTTCTTGCAATAAGTGAAAAAGTATCTCGTATACTTGGTTTTGCACCACAACAATTAATATCAGATAATTCTCATTATGCTAATCACCCTCCAAGCCTGGCTCGTGGTTTACCTGAGAAAATGTTTGTTTATTGCGATATTTGGGAACCTCATATTACAGGCGATGTACAAACACCACTTTTACGTATTATTCCTGTCGACACACGAAACTACATTTTTGCATTCACGCAAGTTACTCAGTTTTCTTCTCCGAATTTAATTTCTCTTCTTCATACTCAATTTCGCACGATAGAAATAGATATAAGAGATCATGCTGGGCTTCCTATACCATTCGAGTTTGGCACTCTGACAGTGACACTTCTATTTAAAAAAATTGATTAGAGAAAGGGAAGAAGAAAGATAAAAATTATATGACCCAGTAATAATAATAATGAGTTATTACGTAGATTACTACACAACACAAGTCGGTGGAGGGGGAATATCAAAAGTTTATGTCGGATCGTCCTATCAGCGAGGTCATGGAATCGGAAGCTTTCTAGGTGGGCTTTTTCGACGTGTATTGCCGATATTAGCGCGAGGTGCGCGTACAGTTGGAAAGGAGGCACTTCGAACAGGTGTTAACGTTATAAATGATGTCGATAGGAAAGTACCACTCAAGCAGGCATTCAACTCGCGTATTAATGAATCTGGTCAAAAATTAAAAAGAAAAGCTTTGGATAAAATGGATAATCTTATGAATGGATCTGGTTATAAATTTTGTGTAAAAAATTTCGGACCTCAGTTGTCAGGAGTTCGTGGTCTTGAGAGTGTCACGCAGCTTAGAAAAGGGATTAAACGGAAAAAAAGTTAAGAGGCTTAGTATAAGAAGGAAATCAAAGAAGAAGAAAAGGGTGAAAAGCACGAAATCTAAAAAGAAAATCCATAGTAGTAAAAAAAGGAAGAAACAAAGGCGTAAATCTAGCGTTGGAAAAAATCGTTTAATTTCTTGCATTTTTGGCGGTTAACAAGTACATTATTATATGATGTCATTTTTACACTCACATTCTAGCGAGTGTTTGAAAACTGAACTAGATCTTTTTTCTCTTCCACCTACTCAAACATCTATTGAGAGCTCGCAATGGGTCCATTACAAGCCCGTTTCATCGCTGACCGACGATTCGCCGATAGAGTTTGTCATTCCAGGCGACGGCGAAGAATACATAGATCTCGCTCATACAATGCTCAGTATAAGCGTCAAGCTGGAAGCACCGGTAGAAACTTCTGCAAATGCAGAAGATCTGAAAAGTGTAACTGTAATAACTGTAATTATGGACCAGCTGCAAAATAGAGCCATCTGACTTCCGCTCTCTGGTGTGTCGATACAGCAGGAAAAATGGAAGATTTGTCAACCGAAGATACAGGCATCCATATCCGTCGAGCTCATTTTGGTGCAGGCAAAACAATAGATCTAATCGGTCATCTACATTGCGACATTTTCAATCAAAACAAATTTCTTCTCAACGGAGCCGAGATGCGTCTTCGACTCGTACGTACAAAAGATGGTTTTTGCCTTTTGGATCCCATCAGGACATGCAGTTTACACATTTTGGAAGCATCGCTCCTCGCACGTCGTTCAAAAATAAGCCCCGGAATTTTACTAGCACACGCGAAAGCTCTAACACAAGGAACAGCAAAATACCCGATAACAAGAGTGGAGGTCAAAGCGCTCACTTTACATGGCGGTATTCACGGTGAAACTCTTGATAATGTTATTCTCGGTCAGTTGCCTAAAAGAATAATCATTGGTTTCGTTGAGAACAGAGCTTTTAACGGAAGTAGAGAACTTAATCCGTTTAACTTTAAAAATTACAAGATTAATTTCTTATCCCTTTACGTCGATGGCACACAAATACCCTCAAAACCTCTACAGCCAGATTTTTCCAAAAATAAACTTTACGCTGATGCTTATCAGACTCTTTTCTCCGGCACTGGTATTCACTTTCTTAATGAGGGTAATGATATTGATAGAAGCGATTACCCGGAAGGATTCTGCCTCTTTGCTTTTGATCTTACCCCTGATCTTTCTGCAAATTGTTATTCTCACTGGAATCTCGTAAAACATGGAAGTCTACGAATAGAGGTGCGTTTTGAAGAACCACTTGCCAACACAGTAAATTGTATTGTATACGCAGAATATGATAACGTTTTGGAAATAGACGCGTCTAGACAAGTTATTGTTGATTTTGGAGGGTAATAAATCATTCTCGCCACCGCCTTCATTTCTTGGAATTTTACATATCTCACATCCTAATGTACACATGTGTTTACTTAGGACAGGTTTGGACAGGAAATGAGTACCTTTTTACAATCTCGCTGTTATCTCTCGAAAATGCAGCTGTGTAATCATTAAAAAACGATGGGAAAAATCTTAATCATGTGTCATCATATATACGTGTTTTTTGGAACTCAGCCACCATCTTGCATTTCGCCCAAAGTAGTCTTACAAGTCGGTTGTTTCGTTACGTGGCCACTCACTGCCGTCTTCTTCAAACGCATTACCAGTAAGACTCTAATTTTGCGAAGAATATTATGGACTACGTGATTGATATTCAAGGCTATCGCGATCTTGAAAATAAGTTTATTGCAAAAGAAGTGGCCGTCATTGCAGTAGATCATAATTTTATCGGATATTGGATAGCTGCACCACCTTATCCCTTCTCGGATCTTTGTAACGATGCGAAACATCAGAATAACTGGCTCACCTGTTATTTTCACGGCATCGAGTGGTTTGAGGGAGATACTCCTACGAATTTCCTACATTCGAATCTTCGTGATGTCGCAAAATCAGCTGGTCAAATCTATACCCGTGGCCGGGAGAAAGCTGCACTTTTGCAAAATATTATGAGTAGACAGATTATTAATCTGGAAGAATTAACCTGTCCAACTTTTAAAAAACTGGAAACCAGTAAAGATTACTGTTTTCATCACGGTGTGAAAAAAGGAACATTTTTTACATGTGCTCTCAATAACGCAACTAAACTGAAAATCTGGCTTCAAAGTCAAAGACGAGAAGAAATATCACCTCGAGGTATCACACGTCAGAGTACACTGAAAAAAAATGTCAGTTTTAAAACTGAAAATCATGCGACGGCTGTGACATCGAGCACGGTCGCTGACAACATAGAAATTTCTGTCAAAAAAATCAATCAGACTGCGAGTGAGGTAAATAACCCTTTAACAGATTTGCCCCGACTTGGCAGTCCTGGAAATAGAGATGGACAGCCTTCAGATACTTCGAGCACTTCAAGCAATACCACGACATACGACTGGTGTATTCCCTGCGGATCGGGTACCGAAGGTGTGGATGAGACCGGCTGCTTTAATTTTCAACACGGATCCACACAATAAAAACGGATCGCATTGGGTTGCGGTTTATATTGACAGAAATGGCCACGGAACGTACTTTGACAGCTACGGCCTACCGCCTCTTATTCCTCAACATCTTTATCGTCTGCGAGGAAACTGTACCCTATTCCGACGGAACACAGCAGAGTTACAAAGTTCCTCTTCGGACGTGTGTGGTCAGTTTTGTATTATGTTCTTGTATCATATGTGCAGTGGTTTTGCTTTGCGTGAGTTTACCAGGCTTTTTAGCAAAAATCTGGTAGAAAATGACCGCATTGCTGCGAATTTTTATAAAATGATTTAAAAAAAATATAAAATTAAGCCGAGCGTTTTGCACAAATCTGAAGACAAGTTTCAAGGTGGGGATTATAACAAGGGGGCTATTAATACACATCTTGAATCCTGTGTTCAATCTTGCTCTTCACAACTTGCTACTTTATATCTCACATAGTATACTTACATTTAATACAGCGCACTACGTGTTACTTTAAGAGTTTATCAAATATATTTTGCGATATGTGTTTATTATTATCTATAAGTCTTCAAGTATCCCTCTCTCTTTTTCATGCTGCGTCACTTGTATGTCTCTACTTTTAAGTTTTATTGGAAATTCTCGTTTGGAAGAAAAAAAAGCGTCTTTGTGTGTGTGTGTGTGTTTGTGTGATTTTATTCAATGAAATAAAATGATATCCCTGTCTACGATATGTAATAATCATAATCGTCATAATAATCGAGAATTTTAAGTATATGTATCTTTTAGATGTAAACTATTTTTAATTTTTAACTTACAATAAACCGGTTTTACTAGTTGTAATTAGATGTAATTTTTTTTGAAAATTTGGTGAATAAATCTATTTTAATAGGTTTGAACATAACCCTAATCTATTTATTCATCTTCCTCCTCTTTTAGAAAATAAGTTTTATTATTTAACTTTAAAATTTATTAAGTCATTATTATTATTATTATTTATATTATTATTAATATTTTATTAGTATTTTATATAAATATATTATATTATTATATTATTATTATTATTAATCAATCAATCAATCAAAATAGAATCATAGAAGTTAATTATTCCTTTCAGCAGTAGTCTAGAATCTAAGAACCCATAAGTACAGCTTTAAATATGGCGCCATACAGTCTACGAAACTCCATCAACACTGCACAAGTATACAAATCCCTTAAATGACATCGTTTGGCCATCTATTCCTTATCTTCCATTCATAGACTTAAGCAAACACAAGCGTCGAGCGAGGCAAGGCCCAACCAGCCGCCGACTGGCGCCAGACGTCTGGGCAAACACTGAGGAGTGGGGGTAGGCTGACTGGCGGCCCATAGTTGCCCCTTACTACTAACGGCACAAGCTAAAGTAACATTTTAACTAATAAAATTTGTCGCCTAAATTATATCATTATTCTTGATTTGGAATCAAACACAAATTTAGTAATGTGTATATGAAGAACATATAACACGAAACACAAAGTGTCTATCATACGATGCACAGAACCGAGCGTGGAACGCAAGGTTCAAATGATTTTAAAATCAAATATCGAGCGCGAAGCGCGAGTGTCTGGATGAGAATGTGTCCCTTAAGTTCGATAGAACCTTAAGTAAATAAAGTCCCTTTTCAGTCTAAAATAAAAACAAATGTAACAATCACTTCATATGTAGAGGTTTTGATAATTTTATAATATTTGGCAATAAACTTTTTGTTTTCATCGAAGTCGAACACGAAGTTCAAAGATCTAGAGGAACCGAGCGTAATGCGCGATATAAATACATTCCAGCGCGTAGCGCGAGGTTAATATATTATTGAGCGCGAAGTGCGAGATAAATATATGATCGAGCGCGAAGAGCGAGATCGAACAGCCGCGCGCCCTAGGCGCGCTCAAACTTCCGAGCGGCGCGCGAAGCTCGCGATGAGAATGTGCCCGCGAAGCTGGCAGAGTTTTTCATTTGAAAAACTGTACTTTTGCTTGAGAAAATCTCGTAAAGTTCCAATAATCTTTCTCCCTCAAAATATTATTTATTTTATGCCAAATGTGTGCTAAAACTAAAAAATTCAAGTATTTATATAATGATTTTTATTGCGGGGAAAGCTTTAAAATCCTCTATCTCTTCGTATTTCTGTCGGCTGAATTTGATCTGGAAAAATAAAAAGAATAAGTAGAATTCTCCAGAACATAGTTGGAGAACTGTGCGACATGTCGTCTGAATGTTATTGGATACTGGCAAAAGCAGAACTCAATCTTATTGTAACATTTCGCTCCTCTCGATATTTTGATCGCCCCGGAAATTTACTTTCCTCTTTGTACATATAAAAGTGGACGACTTCTCTTATTCGATTTTCATTACTTGACATCACATTTTCCTCAAGTTTACGAGTATAAAACAGAAAAATCTTTCACTTACAGATCCACCAAAATATCAGCTTCCGACTTTAAAAAAAAAATATTTTGTTACAAATATTCAAAATAGCATTAATTTATTTAAACAAAATACTTTTTAATAACAAAACTAATTGCATCAATTTTTATATTTTTTATTTCGATTTTGATTATAGATTAATAAATTTTGGTAACTAACTCGATTTTCCTTTACAGAAATATCTACCTGTTGTGAAAACGATCTCAAAAGTTGGATACACTTTGTCCTTTTTCACCCTGGTTATTGCATTTTGCATTTTGGCAGCCATCAAGTAAGTATACATACTGGCATTCGTTTTTTCATCAACTGAATATATTAAAACTTTTACATACATAATTAAAAGAAAATCATCATAAAAAATGAAATATTTTTAAACAAGCATCAATTCTATGGAAATATCAAGTCCTTGTTCAACCCATTGTTTTCCAACATTAAAAAAAATGTAAGGTTGATCAAATATAAAAATCAGTTAAAATAATAATTCAAAGTAATCTTCTATTATAATTCGTTTTATGTTTTTGAAACCCAAGATTTGACTTGCACATAGTAAAATGAGTATTTCTAGAGGTACAGGCTTATTTAACCAAAACTAAAGCATCATACTGAGGATAACGAGGATAACAATAAAAGTTATAACGCAAATGATCGACTAAAGTTTGACATTGTATCAAATGAGCCATATTAGTTGCGCTTAAACTAAAAGGTGGCAGACACTTCAAAACACGGAAAAAGTATGACCAACTCGAGGTCCTGCATTCTAAGCGTTAAGCATACGTGCTGCTAATAACAAATTTCATGTTTCATGGGATCAAAAAAAAAGTAAACGAGTTTACTAAAACTTATTGTTAATGCAAGAATGAATCCTACTCGTAAAAACTAAAACTTTGTTCCAAAGAAATATATGAATCATAGTTTGAACCAGGGCCGGCTTAATTAACCAATAGTCTAATGTAGATTGTAGGCTATAGCGTAGGGGCGCCAGGAAGTCGAGGCGGGCGGTTTTTGGGAAATTTATATTTAGTTACATGAGTGCAATGTAAATGAGGAGGAAACCAGCTTTGGGATTTTACGAAATATGGTTTATTGCCATTTTCTTTAAATAAAAAATACAATTTCAGTGTTTCTATATAATCAAGGAGAGGGGGCGCCATTTTAATAAATGCAGCCCTGATTTGGACAGTAAACATTTAAATGTTCATAAAATCGTAAACCGATTTATTCACCGAAACATCAAAGCAGAATGCTCTTTTTTCATTGAAAAACAACTGGTGGCAGAAAATTCCGTTTCGTAACGTGCTAACATGTATGGTAATTCTGTCTGTCAGATTTCATGTAAAAATTATTTTTATACTTCTATTTTGTAATTCTGATAAAATAAATTTTTCTTTAAACACGGAAAAAATTGAAGCTGTCTATCAACACCAGAAGATTACTCATTCTTCACTTACTGATGAAAACATAAACAAAATACGTTGTCAATAAGATTTTGTTGATTCCATCATACCTTTACATCATATTAGTTATCTTAATTTAAATAAAAAATTCTGTAAGCCAGTTAACCTTTTTTCCATGAATAAATCAGTAAATTATTTATTTCGTTGAGCAAAGTGCTACACGGGGGTCCGAAATTCCAAATATTACCTATGTAAATATTTTTATATTTATCATAAATTTGAAGAGAAATATAAATAAATATATTTTTAGAATCTAAGGATTTAAAATTTTTATTCTATTTAATAGACTTCTATCATTTAAATTATTTTAAAATAAACTAGCAAGTTTTTAAATTATAATTCTATAGATTCTTTTCTAATCTTGAGTTCTATTCATTTTGAATAATTTTATTAACTGATTTTTCCTTATAAAATGTTTGATTCCTTCAAGGTTTAAAACTTTGAACATTTTTCTTCGCAAAAAACTTGTAGAGATTAGAAAATATTTTTACTCGATTTTTTTTCTTTAAACCTCTATAACTTTCGACCCAATTGAGATATTTATTATTTTTCATCGCGCCTCTATTGAAAATTCGAGTTTCGATACCTGTAGAGCGGGTTGAAACACGGTGTTTGCATCCCTAGGTTTGGAACATTTTGTTTCAGCCCGCTCTACAGGTACCGACACTCGAATTTTCAATAGACTTGCTATGAAAAATAATATGCATTGCTCGGAATGAAACATACTATTCTTTTTAATTCTAATAGCGTTCATCGCCTTCTTTCAAAATCCGCCGGAAAATTGAAAAAAGGTTAAAAATTAACAAAATGGCAGCGATTACTCTGAAAAAATTAAAAATTGATTTTCTAAAAAAACACACCTTTTAATTTTTTGCCACTTTTTTTTGAACTTGTACTTTGATAATGAAGATATCTTGTGAGTTTGATGCTTGCTAAATAACTGTTGTAGCCAGGAGAATTCTTTTTTCTTACAATCGAATTTTATACTTTTTCTTGGAAACAATGACAGATACATACGAAAAGATGTTAAGATAAAAGTTTGCACGTCTAAAAAAGGTCTATGAAAAATTTCTCCTGTTCTTTTGCGATATTTTTCATAGTTTAAGAGAATAATTCGAAAATTACATTTTTAGGAGAAAACAAATTCTCCCGGCCTCAAAAATGGTTTACCCTACCTGATGCTGATGCCTTCCTTCTATTAGTAGAAACTTTTAACAAATGTTTAGAAGAATACAAAAGATGAGGTTTTCAAGAAAACCTTTTTTATTTTTTTCTTCAAATTTTTAAAACATGAAAAAAATATATTCTCTGGAAAACTCCACCTTTTTTATTCTTCCAAATATTTTTGAAAAGTTTCTGCTGAAAGAAGAAAGGCATCTTATCAGCATCATGCTGGCTAAACCATTTTTGAGGCCGGGATCATTTTTTTCCCTAAAAATCTAATTTTGGAATTTTTCTCGTAATCTATGAAAGATAGGTATCGCAAAAGAACAAGAGACATTTTTCATAGAAGTTTTTTAGACGTGCAAACTTTTATCTTAACATTTTTTCGTATCTGTCATTGTTTTCAAGAAAAAGTAGAAAATTCATGATCCAGAAGTTAGCTATGCATAAAATTATACATCTGAAATTTGTACCTTGAATTAAAAATAAAGTAATACTCCTAGCGAAAAAATAAAAACAGCCCTGGATTTTTCTCAGCCATATCTCTAGGTGTTTTTTTTTTAATTTTTTCAAAAAAGTAATTTTTTAAACAATTACATTGTTAATTACCATTGTGCCTTTATTATAAACAAAAGTATTAGTCGTAAAGAAATTTTAAGAATATAGGGAGATTACTCACTACCATATCTCCAGGTGTTTTTTTTCATTTTTGCAATAAACAAATTATTTAAACAATTACATTGTTATTAACATTTTCCCAGGTTTTTCAAGTTTAGCGACAAAAATATTAGCAAAACATATACTAATACAAGAGTAAATCATTATTCAAGCTGCCGAAAAATTCACTTATCAATAATTAATAAATTATCTATTGTTTTTATCCGCTCCACGTAAAAACTATGAGTCCTTTCGAAAAAGTGAAGATACCCCTAGATTCATCTCGGGGCAATATCTCCAGGTGTTTTTTTCATTTTGTTAAAAAGTCATTTTTTAAACAATATTATTGTTTATAATTTTTAGGAATTTATTTAACAATAATGGAAAACAATTTATAATTACTTACTGAAACATAACGTAGCCTAACGTATCATGATTGAAAAAAAATTCAAATAATCAAAAAAAGTTTGCTTAAACATTGTTTTTATCCCCTCCACGTTCGCTCCTTCACGTTACGCCATGCAGCATATAGATTTGCAAATTGAGCCTTTATTATAAATAAAACTATGAGTCCTATCGAAAAATTGAAGATACCCCTAGATTCATCTCGGCAATATCTCCAGGTGTTTTTTCATTTTTGTTAAAAAGTCTTTTTTTAAACAATTATATTGTTTATAATTTTTAGGAATTTATTTAACAATAATGGAAAACAATTAATAATTACTTACTGAAACATAACGTAGCCTAAAGTATCATAATAGAAAAAAAAATTTCAATAATAAAAAAAAGTGTTGGAACAACCCCCGAATATTGTCTACCCGTGTGTACTGGCAAGTTAGCCGGGCTAGCAGCCCTTTTTGGGGCCTAGAGGATAGCGGGAAGCAAGACGCCCTCAGTCCCTTGCTGGAAGTCATTTGGCTCGTACGGAAATATTTGATCGTCTCGTTGTATCAATAAAGTCTGATAGTTTATGTTAAATATATCGGCTTGTTTATTATTCTCTTTCTGCGTTTCACATATCCTCAACAGGTTATCAGTGATCAGTGAAGTGAAAGCGTTAGTGAAGCGTAGTATTCGAGAGGAAGCGTGGTTAAAACGCGACCGGTGGTAACAGATGACGCCGAAGGTTTTTCAGAATAGCAGCAGAGCAGTGGGAGGAAGCCGATCTCAAGGCGCAATCAGATTTGGTCCTATATATTTCTCCCTCGGAATTAAGACAGATTAAAGGCAATACTTCAGGGGAAATCTGGCTGAAACTGGAATCGATTTATAAATCGAAAGGGCCAGCAAGAAAAGCCACGCTTTTGAAAATATTGATTCTTCATAGGATGCAGGAGGGGTAAGATGTGCGCGACCACATAGCAGGATTTTTCGACGCAGTTGACAGATTGCAGGAAATGGAGATCGAAATCAATGACGACCTCCTAGTAATTTTGTTGCTGTTTAGTTTACCGGGAAGCTATGAAAACTTTCGTTGTGCCATCGAATCACGCGATGAACTTCCTAGACCCGAAATGTTGAAGATCAAAATTATGGAAGAAAGCGACGCGCGAAAAAGTAAATTGCGGGAAAGTGACGAAAACGCATTGATAGTGAGTGGTGGGGGAAGCAAAGGCCATTTTCGAAGGAAGCCTGCAGGTCCCAAGGGGCTATAATTGGGTAGAGGGGATGGTCAGCCCGCTACGTCACACGAACCCTTCAAATACAGGTGTCATCGATGCAGGAAGGTAGGTCACAAAGTGAGTGAGTGTAAAGAAAAACGAGCAAATGGTACGGAAAGTTCAGGAAATGCAGAAGAAATTTGTCATCTCACAACAACTGATGAACCGACAAATGGATGCGCGCTGAAGGTGGGGATAACCGTGTGCGAACCAAAAGCAAAGTTGTGTCTGGACAGTGGGTGCATTTCGCACATGTGCAAAGACGAAAGTAAGTTCGAGGAAATGTCCGTTCTAGAAAATCGCTCGGTGAATCTCGCGAACTGTGCATCAACAAAAATTAATGCGAAAGGAACCGTAAAAATTGACATGTCGGATGATCATGGTGACAAAGTGTTTGTTCTTGAAAACGCACTACATGTTCCGGATTTAAGATCAAATCTGTTGTCGGTAAGCAAAATCACGGATAGCGGTTATGACGTACTCTTTACTCGGAAAAACGCGCGCGTGTTGAATGCTAAGGGCGAAACAACGTGAGTCGCGGATAGGGTAAATGACTTATATTATGCCAGAGAAAACCCAGAATCGGCCGCGACGGTTACTACGAAGTGTGAAAAATCCCAGTTAAAAGTTTGGCAGCAACGAACGTGTCACCTGAACGAAAGGGACTCGAAGAAAAGCGCGACGGAAGGTTCGGTAGTGGGGATAAAGGTAGAGGGAAATGAGAACTTTTCGCCGTGTGAGATCTGTCTTGCGGGAAAAATGACATGTACCCCCTTCCCTAAGAAATCCGAACGAAGCACTGAAGCACTGGAAATCGTGCACACGGACGTTTGCGGACCCATGCGCGTAGAGTCGCTGGGAGGGGCGAGATATTTCGCGGTATTCGTCGACGATCACACGAGATGGTGCGAAGTACGCTTCTTAAAGAAGAAAAGCGACGTATTCGAAGCCTTTAAGGAGTAAAAGGCACGCATGGAAAAGCAGTTCGGGAAGCTTATCAAAAACGTGCAGTCGGATAACGGAACCGAATATTGTAACGCGAAATTTGATCATTTTCTCACCCGGAACGTAATCAAGCGGAGGCTCACCGTCAGACATACACCGGAGCAAAACGGTGTAGCTGAAATGAAAAATCGGACGTTAGCGGAAATGGCCCGGTGTATGATGCTGGAATCGAAGTTGTCACCTGCTTTTTGGGCAGAGGCGATCGCGACAGCGAATTACAACCGAAACCGATGTCCGTCAAAAAGCTTGAACGGGAAAACAGCGCATGAGGTATTATTCGGAAGAAAACCGAATGTTGCTTATTTTAGAATATTCGGATGCAAAGAATCAACTCTCAACACATCTTCAGGGAAAGGGAAATTCGAAGCGCGGTCGAAACCATGTAGAACTAGAAGTGCAACAGAAGAAAATTCAACCGCTCCCTCTGGAAGATGGAGGGAAGTCATGGGAAAGTGAAGAAGAAGACGAGGAGTTGTATCAAGCTCGAGGGGAAGAACATCCTCAGGGGCACCTGCAAAACGAAGATCGTCAACGAAGAGGAAGAGGTAGACTTCGAGTCGCGAAAACTGGTGCAAGAGGTAGGCCGAGAAAAATGTACGCGCAAGCGGTGGCCAGAGATGCCATCGACGAAGCAGAGCCGACGGAAGAAATTGCAGGAGTGGCAAAAATTTCCCTCTAGGAAGCAATGTCGAGCAGCAACGCGAGAGAATGGAAAGCGGCCATCGAAGACGAGCTCCAAGCAATCATCGAGAACAACACTTGGGACACTTGGGAACTGGTCGATCGTCCGAGAAATCGAAATGTAATCACTTGCAGAATCGTATGACGAAACAAGTTTGGACCGGACGGAAAGCTCGAGAGGCGAAAAGCACGTCTCGTAGCTAGAGGATTCACTCAATGACTAGGAATTGACTACCATAAAACTTTGCTCCTGTAGCTCGGCTGAGCTCAATTAGGACTCTCGTAGCACTTGCAGTGGAGAATGATCTCAAAATTCATCAATTGGACATTGGAACTGCCTACTTGAATGGAAAACTAGAAAAGGAGATTTTCATGGAGTTACCGGATCTCTTCGAGGAAATTTTACTGGGGATGGCCGAGAAGGAAAAGCTGAATAAGACGAAAGCTGGCCAGGAAATCGCAAGAAAAATCACCAGAATGTTATCCGATGTCAGGAAAGGTAACAAAGTATGTCTTTTAAAACGATCATTATACGGTTTACGGCAATCAGGAAGGCAGTGGAATAAGCGAATAGATCAGGAACTTCGGAAATTTGAAATGAAACCTCTCGACTCCGACCCCTGTGTGTACATTTCCGAGCGCGGTAATGATATTATGTTGCTAGCCGTCTACGTGAATGATATGCTATTAGCATCGCAGAATCTACCGTGGATATCCGAACTGAAGAAGAAACTTCAAGTTAAATTTGAATTGAAAGATCAGGGGGAAGTCCGTCAGTGCCTGGGAATGGAATTCGCGTTGGAAAATGGGAAAATTCGAATATCACAGAAACAGTACACTGAGCAAATTTCGAGTCGTTTTGGAATGGAGAACACAAAACCATCCAGTACTCCCGTGGATCCCAGTATGAAATTGACAAAACCAGAATCTAGCTCGAAGGAAGAATTGAAGGATTATCCATTTCAGGAATTGATCGACTCGCTGATGTATTTGGCAGTGGGAACTCGTCCTGACATCACTTTCGCCTTCAACTCGTTAAGCCAATACAACACGTGCTACAAAAAGGAGCACTAGGTGGCAGCTAAGAGGGTGCTGCGTTATTTAAAAGGAACTACAAACAATGGAATCACGTTCCGGAAAACGAAAATTGGCTTGGCAGGCTACGCTGATGCGGATTGGGCTAGTTGTACGAGTGACAGACGTTCGTACACTGGATATGTATTTGTTCTCGGAGGAGCAGCCATCAGCTGGGAAGCAAAGAAGCAGCGCACTGTGGCATTGTCTAGCACAGAGTCCGAATATATGGCTTTAACGGAAGCAGCAAAAGAGGCCATATATTTGAGAAGATACCTGGAGGAAGTCGGGATCAAATCATGCGTACCTACAACGATTTGGAACGATAACCAGGGGGCGCAGAAGCTGGCTCAAAATAATGTGTTTCACTCCCGAACGAAGCACATTGACATTCTTCACCACTTCATTAGAGGAGCGCTGAAAAGTGCGAGCATCAACGTAGATTACATGCCGACAGGAGAAATGATGGCAGATGTGCTCACGAAGGGCTTGGCAGGGCCCAAACATTTGGAGCACGTGAGGAAGTTGGGCGTAGGTCCATAGTGCGAACGAGTTGCTGTGATGCTGCGCACACACGTTTGAGGGGAAGTGTTGGAACAACCCCCGAATATTGTCCACCCGTGTGTACTGGCAGGCTAGCCGGGCTAGTAGTTCTTTTTGGGGCCTAGAGGATAGCGGGAAGCAAGAAGCCCTCAGTCCCTTGCTGAAAGTCATTTGGTTCGTACGGAAATATTTGCTCGTCTCGTTTTATCAATAACGTCTGATAGTTTGTGTTAAATATATCGGCTTGTTTATTATTCTCTTCCCGCGTTTCACATATCCTCAACAAAAAGTTTGTTTAAACATTGTTTTATCCCCTCCACATCCACTCCTTCACGTTACGCCTTGTATTACATAGATTTGCAAATTGAGCCTTTATTATAAATAAAAGTATGAATCCTATCGGAAAAGTGAATATACCCCTAGATTCACCTCGGCAATATCTCCAGGCGTTTTTTTAATTTTTTTAAAAAAGTCATTTTTTAAACAATTATATTGTTCATAATTTTGAGGCATTTATTTAACAATAATGGAAAACAATTAATAATTACTGACTGAAACATAACGTAGCCTAAAGTATCATAATTGAAAAAAAAAATCCAATAATAAAAAAAAGTTTGTTTAAACATTGTTTTTATCCCCTCCACGTTCACTCCTTCACCTTACGCTATGCAGCATATAGATTTAAACATATAGATTATACAGCGTATAGATTTAAACAATATAATTGTTTAAAAAATGACTTTTAAAAAAATGAAAAAAATATCTGGAGTTATTGCCGAAATGAATCTAGGGGTATCTTCACTTTTCCGATAGGACTCATAGTTTTATTTATAATAAAGGCTCAATTTGCAAATCTATATGCTGCATGGCGTAACGTGAAGGAGTGAACGTGGAGGGGATAAAAACAATAGATAATTTAGTAATTATTGATAAGTGAATGTTTGGGCAGCTCAAATAATGATTTACTCTTGTATTAGTATATGCTTTGCTAATATCTTTGTCGCTAAACTTGAAAACCCTGGGAAAATGTTAATGACAATGTAATTGTTTAAATAATTTGTTTATTGCAAAATTGAAAAAATACCTAGAGATATGGTAGTGAGGAATTTGCCTATATTCTTAAAATTTCTTCACGACTAATACTTTTTTTTATAATAAAGGCAAAATGTTAATTAACAATGTAATTGTTTGAAAAATGACTTTTCAAAAAAATGAAAAAAACACCTAGAGATATGGCTGAGACAAATCCAGGGCTGTTTTTATTTTTTCGCTAGGACTATTACTTTATTTTTAATTCAAGGTACAAATTTCAGATGTATATGCATATAGCTAACTTCTGGGTCATGAAAATTCGATTAAGTTTCCTGGTACAAGTTAAAAAAAAATTGGCAAAAAATTTAAAGGTGAGTTTTTTTAGACAATCGATTTTTAATTTTTTCAGAGAAACCGCTATTATAATTAAAAAGAAAATAATAAATATCTCAATTGGGTCAAAAGTTATAGAGGTTTAAAGAAAAAAAATCGAGTTTTTTTAAAAAACAAAGCACAAAATTAAAATACGCATAACTTTTTAACAATTTTTTTATTGCAAATCAGAAAAATACGTATCGCCTAATTTCCTCTAAAAAACAACATATTTCCTCCCCGAGAGATTCTGCGATTTCAAGTATAGAACCCTGCCTGATTTGAAATGGATTCGGTCGTTTGTTATTTCAATTAAGGTCCTGCGTTCAATTTTCGAATTCAAAATATTTCAATTTCAGAAATTTTGAAATTTTCACATGTAGAACGGCAAGATTTACACTAAAAATATTAAAATTCGAGCACTTCGATTGTTAATGAATGTTAATCAAGTCTGGAAGTTTAAAATTTGAAAGATAGTCCTAAAAATCTATCTACAAGTTTCTAAATTTAGCATGGACACAAACCCTCGAATACTCTAGATGTCGCTAAATATCGATAAAATAAATACTAAAGTAAAAGCAATCCTGAACTTTTTTCTGTTTCTTTATAGGGGAGAAAGCTTCAAAATATGGCATAGTTGGATGAATTTTAGAAAATATATTTTTTAAATACCATATAAAATTCTAAAAATTGTGGTACTTTAAGAAATTGTTGGATACTTCATTTCAGGCGAAAAAAAGCAATATTTTTTCAAGGAATCGAAAACCAAAAACCCTATTCAAAAAAAGTTGTGAACTTGACACGTCACACACAGCAAAATGTATTCTAGGCCAATTCAGCCAATCCTGGGTTGGCTTGCTTTTAATGCTGATTGGCTGAACACTACTTCCGCCGTTCCATCTAATCCACAGAAAAAATAAAATTTAATCTTTACAGCAATTGCAGAGTAATCTTTATCTGTAACAAAAATTAACTTCACGTGTTAAAATTTACCCACCACATTGGAAATGGTTATCATGTCAACTCTACTGAATCTTGTTTTGTTCCGATACGAAAAAATTCAACTTTATCTACTTGAAAATTTTCCGCAACAGAAATTCACTTCTGTTTTTTCTGTGTCAGCAATGCCTCATTTCTCGCGAAAAATTCTTAGAGTATATCTACTTTTTGAAGATTAAATGAATATTTAAACTTATTTGCACAATTTTTGCTTAAGTAATTAAGTTTTTAGTGCTCTTTTAATTTTTACAAAGCATGAAAATATGCGACAATATTAATTAATATACTTAATATTATATTAGTAATGTAAGCCAGATAATTTTGTTACTGAATAGAATATCCTAAATATCCTTTCAAAGCTATGAAATTCTGAATACGAGTCGTATTACCTCAAATCATTACTTCTGTTTGTTAATTGGTACAGGAAACTGCGATGTCCAAGGAACATTCTGCACATGCATCTGTTCGCATCGTTCATGTCAAGGTCTTTTATGGCTCTTCTGAAGGATATTCTTTTCGTGTCTGGAATTGGACTAGCGTCGGATATAATTGTGAAAAATGGCGAAAGCTACTTGGTTGCTGGACTAGAAACTAATTTGGATTGTAAAATCTTCACGAGCTTTTGGCAATATTTCATCCTAGCGAATTACTCCTGGATTCTAATTGAAGGACTCTATCTTCATAACCTGGTGTTTCTTGCACTATTCACGGATTCCAATTCCAGTATTACTGGATACATCGTCCTCGGATGGGGTAAATATTTGAATAATATTGTATTATATTCGTGCTAGATTAAATTCCATAGTATCCTTAGAAATTAGAAAAAATTTGGAATAAAATTCTGTTTAATTCATTTCCTATAACTTGTTAAAATTCAAAGGCTTCGAAGTTGAAACTTTATTCATGTGAATTTTAATTCGAAATCAAATTCGAAAGGATTCCTTGTTTAGAAGCAATAGAGAAAAAATATCAAAATTTTAATCAAAAGTTAGAAAGTTCCCACTCTCTTAAACTGAACCAGTTAAATTAACACTAGTTGAATCAGTATTTTAAATTATCACTGGGGAACCAGTGATTTTTCCACTTTGACTGGATGAACCAGTAAGTGATTCAACAAAAATAGCGCTACTGATTCTACCAGTGACGCCAAATGACAGATTGTACCAGGGATATAGCGCTCCACGCGGGCAAGACATGAACCTCCAGTCATCTGGTACGCGCGCGTCGCCGGTCAGGTCTTGGCATTTCTAGAGTGAAAACAAACCTTATTGTGCACTAGTGTTTGTTTTATAAATATTTGGCGCCTGGCTGCAATGAGCAGAGGATATAATATCTTTCGCTTGATAGTGGAAGGTCCGTGGCCACTTGGGTTTGACTCTGAGCGACACGACACGTTGACACAACGACGGGACTTTCCACAATTAGGCGCAACATATTATATGCCATTATATTGCAGCCCGGCCTTCATTTATTGTTGTGAGAGTAAAGTGCGGGTTTTAAATAGTACATTTCGTGACTAGTGTGGACTGACGGCCTTTTTGAAACGATGGAAAAATGCAAAATCGCGTTTTGGGTAGGTGAAGGTACGCAAGAGCTCTACTGCATTTTTGTTTTAACGAGCGTGAATGAGACAACAAAGTATAATGTGTGAGGCGATAGGAACACGTTACACTCTTCGTTAGAAACATCGACTCAACAATCCGCTATGAATTTCTCTTTGTATCTTTGTCAACCACGGTCTTTCTCTAGTGTTACGAAAATACGGAGACACTCACAAATCGAGCTCTTTTTTGAACTCTACGTCACGCCGTGCTTACTGAACCCTATTTCGTAACTCATCCAACGTACCGCCAGACACCGCTCAAAACGTGTACTTTTGCGTTTGTCTATGGAGGCATGAAAACACGCATTTTTTATTATTGCGTTCTGACAAAATAATTTTACAACTGTTACCACAAAACTGATGAATGTAAGTGCCATGCCTGGTATTGAGAAAACAGTGAACCTCACTGACTAAACCAGTGCCGGAACTCCACTGAATGAACCAGCGAATTCTCACTGATTATTAGTGACATACTTCTGGCTGTTTCAACCAGCGACATTTCACTGGAAATCAGTGATGTTTCACTGGTTAATTTTAAGAGAGCATGATTAGAAATATTTTAATTGTAAGAGATCCGAATTTGAGTTTTTTTTTAAATCGTAAAACGATTTATGAATTTAAACGTTTAGATAGAATGTTATTTTTTCATTGCAAAATAAAACGTGTCAGAAAATTCCGTGACATGATCGGAAACCTGTCTAGGATTTTATATAAAATGTAGAAATGATTTCGGTATAATTCAATTCTGTAATTCCAAGAAAATAAATTTTACCTCAGGCAATCATTTATATATATATATATACATCATAAATTACCATAAATTACCAATGGCTAAAAAACGATCAAAACTGAAGAAAACCAAGCCCACAGCTAATTATTTAGTTGAAAAATGTCATAAAGAAGTAATTATTGCACGATTATTATAAATTTTAGCGTTTAAATTAAATATATAAGTATATTTACCATTTTGCGATGAATCGAGTACTTCCACGACCGTCGTGGAAGTACACGATTCACTGACGAGTAGTTCCACGACGGTCGTGGAACTGACCAATTCATATATATATATATATATATATATATATATAACCGGTTCGGTTTCGATTCCTTTGGAATAGAACTGAAGGGCCTATGACAAAGCCACCGAACGCGTCCTCGGGTTGCGGATAGAAGGGTCCCTGTACCAAGGGTTTCTGCCTAATATGGTAACAATAATTAATAAGAGAGCGGACAATTGTCCAGAGATGGTCCCGAAAGAATGACCCCTAAGCGGAGGCGTAACAAACGATGCCGATCATCCTAGAGTTCGGGGTGCTGAAAATAAGTTAGATGGAAACACGACGACGAATCGGCAAAACGCCCACATTGAGTGGACGGATCAACTCAAGGATGACTTGCTAGACTACTACGATGCCTGCATTATCCCTGTTCACCGAGGCTTTATGGCGCATATGCACACTCTGTGGTGCCAGAAACACCCAGAGCTTCAGCACGTTTCGCATCAGTCTTTGCGAAATCAAGCCGACTACCTCCGGAAAAATGAATATGTACGCGAAGCGCGCCCCTAACCGCTGCTTGATCAAGCTGCAGACGAAGATGAGGAAGCGACATTAAGACCAACCGCGGAAAGCATACACCTTCTGAGAAATGATCGTGATTTCAGGACAAGGAGGAACACTAAACATGCAAGTTCCTCCTAAGCCTCCTAAGGGATGCCTCCCTTCGTGGAGATATCTCGCAAGAGTCCGACCTCTGGACTATCAATTGCTCAGTTTATGGTGCTGCGAGAGCTTTGGCTGATTCAAATCGAAGGCTAAAACCGACGATGGATCAAAAGACCAAAAGACGCTTGCATCAACTGAACAAGAAGATTGGATGGGCAAGACAGAATGCGCCCCGTGTTCAATGTGTGATTGACTACATAAAATCTGGTCGACCGTTCACGGAAAGGGTTCGAAAGTTCGCCCTGCCGAACCCTCCAAGGGAGATAGAGTCAATTATCCAAAACGAGAAGTGCCAAATTTTCTGGAACTACGATTTTCGGACAGCAGTCTCCGTTCCACACTCGAAGCCTGACATCGTTCTCCAAGACTTCGAGAAACGAACTATATTCCTGATCGAATTCTCGGCTCCGTCCGAATACAACATCACTGCCAAGGAGAAAGAAACGGAGGAGAGGTACCTTAAAAGAGAGCTGCAACGACTGTACCCAAAATATTTGGTACAGTGATTGTCCTTGTGATAGGTGCTCTCGGAGGTGCGAAACTATCACTGGTTCGTAACCTTAAAGCCATACCTGCGTGCCAAAAATATGCCAAGTCACTTGCAAGATGGATGCAGAAAGCTGTCATCCTTGGGTCGCATCGTGTCCTCAAGACACACGAGGGTTTCGCCGGCCTGTCGTTGCGATTTCATCGTGCCCTATGACAACCCATCTCACGGTTGTGAGACGTGGCCATAAGTGTGATTTACCGCGGTTCTACTGGGAGCCGGTGTCATTTTTTAGATGACAGTTGCTCTCAGTGACATCCTGCGGTGGTTGTTTAACCCTTTTCTTAAAATTATATTTATATATTTATATCCTTGAATAAAGTCCAACAAGTGTCTCATAAATTACAAATGTTATGTAATTATTTTAATATTTACCAAAGATTAAAAAATAATATTTTCTTTATTTTCAAAATTGTTTACTGCTCTCAACAGTTTCTAATTTAGATGTGCATTCATTTTTCATTTAGAGAAAAATTGATTTTCAACTTCCAAGTACTCTTTTTATAATTTACTGTTTTTTGTAAATTTGATTGCTTTCAAATTGAAAAAATTTCAAATTTGATTCGTTTCAAATAGAAATAAATCAAATCTGTTTCTTTCATGGTAGTGTGAAATTCAAACGCAGAATGAGTCACTTTTTCTAATTTTCTCTTTTTTATGCAGGAAAATAAGTACTATATTTCAAATTTGATACTTCTAATCTGGCTATAAGTTATTTCTGTTTATATTTCACCCTATTACGCAAACACAGATTTTGAACTCTTCCTTTTGATGGAAAAAAGTGCCAATTTTTTATTCGTCCCCTTTTGCGCAGGAAGCAAATCACAATATTTAAAAAAAAAATTCCCTTCTAAACATTTACACGTTTTAAAAAGTTAAATTGTTCAGTTTTACATGCATCCAATTTGAAATCGTGCAAATGTTTTAATTAGAATCTGTACAATTAAAATAATATATCCTTGAAATTAATATTTTTCAATTTTAAAGGGGTTCATCACATATTATTGAATTCTTAAACGTTCCTATTTAAACTCTTAAATTATCGAATATTTAAATAGTAAACTTTTCCAAATTTAGAAGCGACCAGATGTTTAAGTTAAAAAATTTTAAAACGAATGAAAAATTGTCCGAACTTTGTTAATTTAAATTGTTCTTGTTTTCAGGAATGCCAGCAGTTTTCGTTTTACTCTGGGTGATATTAAAAGCACTCTTTGAAGATACGTTGTGTTGGACTATTAATAATAATCAGTACCTCTTTCTAGTCATTCGAGTGCCAACGATGCTCTCGATCCTGGTAAGTGGAATTTCAATTATCTTCAGTTCTAGCACGAAAGTGTAACTGCAACTTAATTTAACGATACCCCGCTGTGTTCCAGATCAATTTTGTACTATTCGTCAATATTGTGCGAGTACTACTCTCTAAATTAAAGTCCACTGTTTCAGAGGAAACTCAGAGATACAAGTAAGTATTCTAGTCTTTTATGTTGTCTAAACTTTGATTTCCTTGAAATCTTTGGACCGTAAAAGGTACAATAAATTCTACGAAAAGAAAGTATTGATTGAGTTTATTTCTAACTTCCAGATAAAATATTTCTAAATTCTTCCTATGATATACCCTAGTTTCAGGTTAAAAAGTTTATATTTGAAAGCAAATGAATCGAAAGCTCTTAAATTCTTTAAGTGAAATTTGAATGTTGAAAGCTTTCACAATGAAATATTCCTTTTTCTAATTTTGAACTATAGATATTATTTTTAATTTCTTATAACTGAAAAAGTAAAGTATTGAGTTTTTCGATTGTCAGGAGATGGGCAAGAAGCACTCTAGTTCTAGTCCCACTTTTTGGAGTGCATTATACTGTCTTCTTAGGGATGTCGTACAGCATCGGTATCAATGAAACTGTAGAGCTAGTATGGCTTTTCTGTGATCAGCTCTTTGCCTCTTTTCAAGTAAGGATCCTTTTATATCAAATCACTAATTATATTACCTCCATCAGTCACATCTTGTGACGGTAATTAATAAATTAATAAATAAATATTAAATACTATCTATATTATTGATTGGACCCACTGGCCATTTTAAATTTAACTTGGTACTTGTTAATTATTATCCTTCTAATTAAAAAAATGAAGGGCTTCTTCGTGGCTGTCTTGTACTGTTTCCTAAACGGGGAAGTACGAGTGGAAGTATCTAGAATCGTAAGGAGCAGAAAATGGCCTCGCCTGGGAAATGGAAGATGGGGTCCAAGACCTTCTACACATTCCGGCAGCACTTGCAGCTGCAACGCGACCAAGCTCAAAAAATCGAACAGATCGACCTTGTGGCACAGGTCCATTTTTGGTTGTTTTTTTCGTGACCGGGATTCCCATCATCGGTCGACTCACTCGATGGCGAGTACACAAGGTGTTCTTTTAATTCTAAAAACTATCCTCTTCGAAATTTCCTTTTAGTTCAAGGTATTCAAAAAGCCAGTCAAATTGGCAAAAGAAATAGGACTAATTTTAAAATGGATGCACTTTAAAATTGTTTATTGTACGTAGCAGAAAATAATTTTCAACATTTGATTGGCCTACAAGGATCGAATTAATTTCAAATTAGGCAAGCAGACCAACTTTTACTCATAATATTACAATCGATTGATTGTGGATTTCAGAAAACAAAAATTTTCATAATAAAAATTTCATCAATATAATGGTAATATTTTTGAAATGGGTAAATTTTGTAAAGTAAAAGTGACTTACTACTTCGCGGATTCCCTCGTAGAGGCGATGGCAGCTCCGTCCTAATTCCTATCCTTCAGATTTTGAAAATAACACTATTTTTATTAATTTAGAATCTTGGAGCTCTTCATAATCACAAATGACACTAACACTTGACTCTTAAAAGCAGGCATACAATTAAAAAAATATATACAATAGAGATTATAAATTAATTTGATACCAATATAATTTACAAAATCGGAAACCTTTTCTTTGGCAGAAATGTTAAGCTAGTCTAAAACTATTTCAAAAGTTATCTAAACAATTATTTTTCAAATTCTGAAAATATTCCTCTAAGGAATTTTTAATTAAAACATTTTTATAAAGTATTTGTGATTATCGAAATAGAAATAAATTATGAATAAAAGGTTAGAACATTATTTCATTGTGCTACTGCAAACTTATACTATGCCTTGATTTTTTATTCAAACAACACTAAAAAAAATATTTAAAAAACACGTGAAACTGAAAATGTAATATGAACTATTACGCAGTATAAATAAAACAAAAATAAATAAGTACTTCAATAATATGAACAATCCATAAAACAATATTTCAAATTTTTTTGCCCACAAATATTCCTATGGGAAAAAAATTTCCAACACTAATACTTCAAATGAAAATTGTGGAAGCCCTGACATAATAAAATGCAAATTATAATTAAAGTTCATATTGTAGATTTAATTTAAAAAAATTAAAAATTTCCAAAAGTAACCCAACAAATTTTCGTCCATTTTCTCGTATTATAAAAAACAAGTTCCTTATTATTTTAATCTATATCTCAAATGGACTTTTTTTTCTGAATTTTATCAAAACAACTATTGGCAACTATTAAACTTAAACTTACCAGATTTTCACAGTAGAAAAACACGATCAACATTCACAAATTCACAATAGGCAGTATAATAAATTCACAATAAATTCATTGGAGAAGATCGTACTTATTCCTAGTCGATTCTCCGATTACCATATGAAAACACTTTTAATATTGCAACTCACGTAAAGACACGTGATAAGCAAAAAAATCCTAATTAAATTGCATGACAAACGCCATGGCGAAGTAAGACGTTTAACCTCGGAACCAGAATATCGAAAATCGTCACAAATTCACACTTAAATTGTTAAAACTTTTTATAAAATCTTGATCATTAGTGGTTTCAACACTAAAGTCGAGTTAAATTGGGATCAAAACTGACGAAAACTGTCGAATTGAATTTCGAACACTATCGACTATCGAACATGAAATTGGATATTAGATATTTTCACTTAATCATCAGCTAACTTCAATTCGTTGAGTGTTGAGGGGATCACGAAACACAATATCGAATTGAAAATTTGGGAAACTAAATATGAAGCATTAATAAACGCGGGTCTGGTCCAAATTTGTATACACCAGAGACTCGCTATTTGAACGCTCGATCGGACGCGTTATATGAATTCCTAGAATTGCTGGTCCACGAAGTTTCTCAGGGGGCAGGGCGAGAGACGGTTGCGACTCCGCCTCTGAAGGGACGCATGCACTATAGTCTATACTACTCAGTCAAGTAGATTGCGCAATATTATGGAAACGGTTCAGGCGGCCCTGCCTGTTTACGTTTCGCTGTACGCGTTATATGAACAAGGCTATTTTCAGGCAACCCCCGAGATTGTTCATCTATCGAGTCTCTGGTGTAATTACAAAAAAAAATATTGTCGTAAAAATTGTTTTCTTTTTTTGCATTTTTCATAATAATAAAAATGTAGGAGCAGACCCGTGTTTCTTAGTGCTTCATATTTAGTTTTTTCCCAAAATTTCAACTCGATATCGCGTTTCGTGTGAACGTAAGTTGGTTTTGAAAAAAATGTGAAAATTTTTTTGAGGTTACTCTCATATGGCCTTAAGGCCATGTTACGAGTGGGTCACGTGACTGGATTCCTACCTTACCGACACTTTTTTTCAAAATCAACTTACGTTCACACGAAACGCGATATCGAGTTGAAAATTAGGGATAATAAATAAGAAGCGCTAAGAAAGGCGGCTCTGGTCCAAAATTTTTATAATTATGAAAAAAGTTTTTTTTGTAAATATTTTTTTTTTTGCTTTTTTCATGATTATTAAAATTTAGAACCAGAGCCGCCTTTCTTAGCGCTTCTTATTTATTATCCCAAATTTTCAACTCGATATCGCGTTTCGTGTGAACGTAAGTTGATTTTGAAAAAAGTGTCGGTAAGGTAGGAATCCGGTCACGTGACCCACTCGTCACATGGCCTTAAGGACTATTTAATGAATTAATAAAATGATAATAACTATTACTTATTAGGTATTTTCACTTCAACCTCTAGCTAACTTCACTTCGTTGAGTGCTGAGGGGAAAAAATGGACCAAATGCATGGGCTTCGGTTCATTGTTGCCCTATTATATACACTGTTATTACTTCGCGGTTATTATCTTCGTAAAAATTAATTTTCTATGACACATGCATGATTTCAGCCCTTTTCGACGCCTATGAAGCGGGGCTAAAGCTCTACTTTTTACTCCCTAGGGACTGAAAAGTGACGTCAGAGGTGAATAATGAAAATTATGCATCTATGAGCTCGCATTTTATGATTATCAGCCCACTCACCGTAAAAACTGTGAGGCAATTTTGGTTTCAGATAATAGAATTTTCCGGTTATTTATGGAAAGTTACCATATATGCCTGTAAAATTCCCATGAATTACCGAAATTTTCATAAATTTCCGGAAATTTATGGAAATTTTTAAAAATGAATTTTAGGTAATCCATGGTAAGTTACCATATTTACCTTAAAATTACCATAAATGACTAGTGATGCATTCGAGACGCTTTCGAGAAAATTCGACATTTTCTTGAGACATGTTCTGGTGAACTCAAAACTTCATGGAGATCGAGAATCTCGAATAAAAAGTTTTGACATTCTCGACTCGAGATCTCGAAATTTTTTATTCGAGATTCTGAATCTCCATGAAGTTTTGAGTTCACCTGAACATGTTTCAAGAAAATCTCGAATTTTCTCATAATCGTCTCGAATGCATCACTATAAATGACCGTAATTTTTCATAATTTTCTGGAAATTTATGGCAAATTTTTTAAATGAATTTTGGGTAAGTTACCATATTTTCCTGTAAAATTACCAGAAATGAACGAAATTTTTCATAAATTTCCGGAAATTTATGGAAATTAAAAAAAAAGAATTTTGGGTAATCTATGGTAAGTTACCATATTTACCTGTAAAATTACCATAAATGATCGGAAATTTCCATAAATTTCCGCAAGTTTATAGGTACTTTTAAATTGAATTTTGGACAATTTATGGTAAGTTACCATAAATCATCTCCAAAATTTCCATAAATTAGGTTAACATTAATTTCATGCTTCATTATACAAAATCTAATATGGACTGAAATCATTACTATACTTCGAGAAATGTCTGAAATCATCCATTTGTTATAAAAAATATCGTATGCGCCAAGGGGGAGGCACTTTTTCTCCCCCTAGGTGCATAATATTCTATTTTCTATATAAGTGTATTTGAAAAATAGTTTTTATTTTTCAAGAACTATTTAATAAAATAATAAAATGATAATAATTATTATTCATTGCGAAAATATTACAAAAATAAAGTTTTGTCCCCTGCATTTGGTCCATTGTTTTCACCTCAGTACTCAACGAAGTGAAGTTAGCTGGTGGTTGAAGAGAAAATATCTAATCCGGCGCGGGAAAAAATCTCGATCGAATCCAGAATTTAAAATTTTCAATTTAAAAATAAGAATTCTTATTACTTCTTATGAGTAATTTTGATAATAAGTCGACTAAATAGATGAAACATATATTTTTCACTCTAAAGAAAAGTATAAAAGTCTGGATTGTTTTCCCCTCGTTTCTGGAACGAGTAGTGGAACAAAATACCTAATTTAGAGTTCTAGATTATATTCAGTCAGTTTTTTTTAGAAAAAGGACTTCCCTCTTGTGACAATTTGTGACATTTCAGTGAACCCCCTCTCAAAATATTATGTGACACTAAAGCTGACCCCCCTCCTATTTTTAAATACGAAATCTAAATGTAATTTTATATAATCGTCAATGAAACAATTAATAATAAGTTAAACCTATTTGATGTTAGTATGCGAATACTTTTAATTAAATTCCTTCGACATTTTTTTTAATTCGAGAAAATTGATATAATTTATAGACGGCAGATTAATGTAATAGACGGCAGCCTTATAAACTGCTAAATTTTTTGGTGCCGATATTATGGATCTTTAATGTATCAACACGGATTTAAATTTTATTTCTTCATCATAGAAGCGTCGCGTGTTACAAAACCTTTGCGACTCCCTTCCTATGTGATACTTTGTGACGTTAGGGCAGACTCTTCCCTCCCCTTTAGAGCGTCACGTAATGAGTGGACGCTACTAAAGCTCTCGAAATTAGGATCAGCCAAAATTTTAGAATTTAAAATATTATTTAAATTTTCATTTAAAATTTCTTGAATTTTAAAAATTGAAAGTACCGAAATATTGGTATACACAGCCGGATTTTGTCGATATACTTAGGCACTAACATTTTTTTAATAGACTTCAAATAAATTTAAATTCTTTGGAGTTTGAAATCCTAAAATGTAAAATACATAACTTTATTAATGTTTCAAATGATTATTTCGTAGATCTCACCAAAATGCAAAAATATTTTTGATGCAATTGAAATTAAATTTCAATCTCTATTACATTTAAATTTCTTAAAAACGTTAAAGATTTACAAGGACTAAAAAATACTCTTTTTCGGAAGAATGTTTTAATCTGGCTTTAAAAAATAAAATTAAGAATTTAATGTTTTTCAACGGTTTCGAAATTATATAATATTAATCATTAGAACGAGTTTAAATATAAAAATTATTTTCCAACCATTATTTTCAATTAGATTTCCATTCATTCTCAAAAATTGTAATTTATAATAGCATTTTGCAGCATAAAATTGTTAATTTTTTGTATTGAAAAGAAATCTGTAGGTTGATATCTTAAATTATTTCGAATTCTTATTAAAATTGAAATACCAAAAAATGCGATTTTGAGAATGATTTCTTGTTTATTTTCAGAAAAATGTGATTTCTAAACTCATATTTTTATAAATTTGAAAACGTATAAAAAATTGTACAAAATGTTGAAATCATGTAAGACTTTGTGATAGATTTTTAGTTCGTAGTTTTACCAACAAATTTTCAGCGAAGTTTTTTTTTTTTTAAGAAAATCAAAACCTTATCAAAATACGAAGTTTAGCGTTTAAAATTTTGATGAAATATTTTCATTAGTTAAAGAAATATAGATCTTTGAAGAGATATGGGTTTGATTATTTGATGATAGGCATATTCAGAATTTATAAATCAATATATTTAGGTTGAAATCGGTGAAATACTTGTTATCTTATTTCTTGGATCTGCTTGCCCGACTTGAAAAGGATTTGACCCAAGAATTTCTTCTCAGTACCTTCTTGACACTATTCTTGTCTCTGAACTTTCCTCAAATTGAAATAATTCTTTTAGTCGCTTCTTACTAAACTATTACTTACTACATATTCTAATTGTTATAGAAGCTCAATAATTGAATTTATTTTCAAGGTTATTTAATCCCTACTCACTCCAGCAGATTCACACCAGACTCTCTGTTGAGGAACAATGTCGGGGGTTGCCTGAAAATAGCCTTGTTCATAAGGCCCGTACATCGAAACGTAAACAGTCAGGGCCGCCTGAACCGTTTGCATAATATTGCGCAATATACTTGACTGTGTAGTGGTGCACTGCGTCCCTTCAGAGGCGGAGTCGCAACCGTCTCTCGCCCTGCCCCCTCAGAAACTGCGGGACCAGCAATTCTAGGAATTCATAAAACGCGTGCGATCGCGCGTTCCTCAACTGAGAGTCTGGTGTATTCCCGCAGGTAGATGAAAGTTTTTCTGGATGAAATCTACTGTTCTAGAAAAATGTTTTATAAATTTGAACATCATAGATGATTTTCAGTACTTAAATTACATAAGATTGTTTCTATATTATAATAATGATCCTAATGTGAAATATTTATACTGACTTGCAGATGTTGGACTTGGGACGCGCGGTGGTAGTTTAACTAGCAGTCGAGGCTACCTGGAGGTCGTTGGAAACGGACCGTGTCCAGCAACCGGAAATTACGTCCAAAATGCAAATCACGCGTCGCCCTTATGCAGCAAATGTACGGACCAGTCGTTGCTTTCGTTTTGCTCAAATGTAGGTATTTCGCCAGAAATAGTAAAAAGAAAAGTTCTGAATGGGTTTCGAATTTTCTTACGTAATTAGGTTCTCAGTAGGGTGCCCACTAGGAATGGAATTTGATTAATTTGCGACGAGTTACCCCGTAATTTTGCCTCTTTTTCTGAAAAACTAGTATTCGTTTTTATTTTATTTAAAAAAAAAGTTTGAATGTTCTGCTTGGTCGTTTTTGACCTAGAAAGTTTTCGAATTTTGTACTTTAGAAGTTCTAGTGTTCAACAATTTTCTACAACTTTAGACAGATTGTATAAAAAAGTTTGCGAGCATAGTACAAAAAGCCGGGACCATGAACATAATTATTTTTCTGATAATATTTTTTTCACGCATCAGGTTTATTCGATCAATAAGCTATTCTGAGTCAATTTAAAGTCCTTATCTCGTCTCCCTTTATAAAAATGGATTACTATGAATTAGACCTACTCCAGAAATCAACACTAAAGAAAATTGATCTCCTCTTTATGGGAAGGACCAGACCTTGACTTGGGATCAAGGTCAAACATAAGTATCAATCCCAGGAGATAAAATCGGGGTGTGTTGAATCATTCTCTTTGATCTTATTACGTAAAGGATAAAACGAACCTAAACGAATAAATAGGTTTCTGAAATTCTCTTTGATGCGCGAAAACCAGATTTATAATATCGTTCAGAATTTATGTTGTGAAAATAATAACACATAAATTAAAGTTTAAATCTTTCATACATTTTTATTTTATAAAGAAAGAAAAATATCTAAAAGAGAGTGGCCACTCAAAGGAACAAGATTTTCGGTAATTTATTGATGTCGGTTTACTACCCAATGTGAAATTTAAAAATTAATTATTATTTGAATTTACTTTCTAGTACTATTTTTAAAAAATGAATGGAAGGAATTTTGAAAATTAAAAATTTGAGTCCATTAAGTTTCTAATAACCTTAATTTTTTTCAGATGTCGGAAATGTCTGTTCCTGGGTTGGAAAAAGGCGAAAGAATTCGAGATCAGCACCGGTGGAGTGATTCAGAATGTTGTCATCTCGCTTACGAATTGCACAGTCTTCATCATCACCCACAACCCTGATGTTTATGGATTTCACGAGAATCCTTCCGATATTTAATATTGTAACAAAAAAGAGGGCATTAATCGCTGACTGAACTGAACGCGCAACTGAGATTTGTAAAGCTTTAGTCCTCAATGTGTAGTCAGATTATTACGCAAAAAGTATACACGATTTGTCCAAAACATAGAGAAAAGTTCCAGATTATATCGAATGAATTTTCATAATTATACAAAAAAAAACACAATTTGAATTTTACTGTGCGATGTTACTTCTAAAAAAAAGTAGCTTTCATAATTATTTATACAAACGATTCTGATTTCCTGATTCAGAATTTTTATCAGAGAAAAGGACTTTTGTTCCAGCGTTATTTTCTCCTTTATTGAAAGGATTTGCAATTAATGTATCAACATTGTACATAGTATCATTTTTACCTCATCGATTTTTTACAAAATACAAATATCGTAAAAAAAATAATTGCAGGATGAGAACAGAAGCCGTACTTTAAAAGCTCTCTATGTACTATCTGTTAAGATTTGTGGGCTGTCAATGTTTCGTGTACTGCGAGAACCACAGTAAGTGCATATTGTATATGAAAATAAAGAGAATTTTATGTGACGAAAGATTTCTTTCTTTATTACATATTTATTCACTATTATTATTCCTTTCAGAGGATACAAATTTCAGGGAAAATAAACTAAATAAAGCTTTTAGCCCAATCAATTTTCAAGGAATGACTTCCTGGTTTAAAAACTGTAACGTTTGTTCATAACAATATAAGTTATATTGAAACTTCTGTTCAAAGTGCGATGCAGATACACATTTTCAAAAATGTAGACTTCACAATTTCCATTGATGGCTGGATGGAATTTTACAAACTTTAGTGTGTAAAAGTAAAAAACAAAACCTCACAGCGCTAATAAATCTTCTAATAATTAAGCCGGTTGCTTTTCTTCGGAGCGAAAACTCGATAGCCAATTATCAGTACCTTTGACTTTATCGTATTTTATCTGGTTCATTACAACGCTATTGACGATCTGTTCGGCGTTATGAGATTGTCCGTAATAATCGACAAACAAGCCTTCAGGATCCACCAGGTAGATGATAATCGTGTGGTCAACCTGGACATAAAAAATAATATGGAAATTTAAGAAATAAAATTCAGAATAAATCAAAACTTAAATTGCTCTTTAACGTCCAATATTCATATTCAACTACGAAACTCCTGGAAATTAAAAAACCAAGAATCTTACGATAAAATTTGGATGTTAGATTAAATTTAGTTTGATCGTCAGATTCTTGGTTTATTTCTTATTTCCAAAAATTACACAGCCTTGGTATTTTAATTTTCACTAATTTCGTAGTTGAAAATAATATTGGTTTCATCTAACAAAATTGTCACCGTTCAATTTTGAACTCTTCCAGCCAAATTTTAAATTGGAAGCATTAAATTGAAGTTTATAGTATTAATAATTATATAGTAATTGACCATCTATTGGAATTGAGCTGTTTTTAGAAACAGAAAAAATTAGTAGGTTTAAAATATAAACATTCGAAGTAAAACATTTCAAAAATTGAAATGTTTTAAATAGTGCATTTCAATTTTTTTTATTTCCCTTTTTTAACGCTTCCAAATTGGTACAGTTTAAATTCAATACTTTCAATATTAATATATTCAATTTTGAACCTATGATATTGAAGTTGTACAGTTAATAATGAATGTTAAACTTTAAAATCGTTTAATTTCATACATTTTAAATGATAGATTTCGTTCATACTTTAATTCTTCTATTAAAAAATTTTCCATTGTAAACGTCTACAATTACTAATTAAATTTAAAATGTACTATAATTATTATATTAGACACAGTATAGGTTCTTATACATTTTTTTTGGTCTTTTCTTTATTATTAAGCATATTTTTTCTTATTAAGTATTAATTAATGTACAATAATTTAACGCCTATTGGAAATGAACAATTTTTAATATCCTAAAATATAAAAATTGGAAGTGAAACTTTTTCGAAATTGAAATGTTTTGAATTTTCTATTTAAAAATTGGCTTCATGGGAAATTGTTCAGTTTTGAAAATACATATATTAAAGATTGAACAATTTAAAAATGGAAAGAGTTAAAAATTGCAAAATAAAAAAATTAAATATTTAAAATTTAACAAATTTAAAATCTTAAGTATTCAAAATTGAAAAGTTATCATTTTAAAGTTTATATTATTTTAAAAGTAAAATTTGATTTTTTATCGCTTCCAAATTGATATTGTGTAATTGCAACACTTTTAATATGAAATTGTAAAATTTTGAATCTTTGATTTTCAAAATGTTCAATCACAAATGTTTCATTTTAAAGTTGTTCAATTTCATACATTTTCAATTCGAGTTCGTTCATATTTCAATTATTCTATTTTCAAATGTTCAATGTCAAACTTATACAATTTCTATACATTGAATTAAAAAATTACCATTATTATTATAACAGAGACAATTTAATTCCTCATAAAAAAAGTTTTCAGCACATTTTAAATTTAATTAAAAATTGTATACGTTTAAAAGTGAACAATTTGAAACAGTATCATTAAAATATGAACAAACTCTAATTGAGAATGTAAGAAATTAAACAATGAAATTTTTTTAATGGAACATTCATAATTGAACAATTTTAAAATTAAAGGTTCAAAATTTAACAATTTCATATGAGAAGTATCTAAGTTAAACAATATAAATTTAGAAGCGATACAAAAAAGCAAATTCAAAATTGACCTTGAAATTTAAAAACCAAAAATAAAACTTTTGAAATAATTATAAAATGTTTAAATATAACAAATTCCGATTCAAAATTTGGTAAGACCCATGAAATGTGGAAATTAACAAATAGAATATCTAAAAGAAAATTTTTCAGTTTTAAAATTCCCAAATATTCACGTTTTAAAAAATAGTTTAATTAATGAACACTTAACATTTTTAATTCTTAAAATTTACACCTATAATTTAAAAATTTAAAAATTTTGTACTCTTCCAATTTTTAAATTGTTCAATCTTTACAAAATTTTTTAACTGGAATATTTCCCACGGAGCCAATTTTCAAACAAAAAATTCAAAACATTTCAATTTCGAAAATATTTCACTTTCAATGTTTATATTTTAAGTTTTTAAAAATTAAATTAATTAATTTTCAACAGGTATTCAATTATTGTACAATTATTAATACTCAATGAAAAAGAAAATACTTAATAATAAAGAAATGGCCGACACCTTTTTTATAAGGACTTATTATTTGCTCTGCCCATTAACTGCTTGAAATAAATGAATAAATATTAATAAAATGTTAATTTGAAAAGCCTCGACTTGGCCAAATCTTCGAATTCAAATTGCGCACCTTAATAAACTTTTAATTTCAGATACCTAGAATTATAAAATGTTTTAAATCTTTACTCACAATGTAGTCGTTATCTACATCTTTGGGTCCATTGCTAAAGTAAACTCTATAAGCTTTACAAGCCTGAGCAACTTGTTCTTTCGTGCCAGTAAGGCCCAAAAGTTTGCTCGAAAATTCCTTTGTGTATTTATCTACAAGTTCTGGCGTATCTCTGTCTGGATCGACGGAGATAAATACTGGTTGAACTTTAAGTTTGTGTTCATTCTCTAAAACAATAATTAAAAATAAGAAACATCGAAATAGATATTGAATATCAATGAAAAGAAAAGGAAAAAATGATTGAAATTACCCAATGTATCGACGACTAGTGCCAATTTTTCGAGTTCGTCCGGACAAACATCAGGACAATGCGTGAATCCAAAGTATATCAGTACCCATTTGCCAAGAAAATCGTCTGATTTTACGAGTTTTCCATCAGAACTGACAAGTTCGAATTTTCCTCCAATTTCTGCTTTCCCCAGAGCGCGCCTCCTTTCACGCTGTATTTTCACCTCTTTCTCTTCTCTTAAATAATACATGTATAGTAAGAAAGCACCGCCAGTTACTGCACCAATAGCTACTGTTTTCCATGATATGCCTATTTTCTTGGAATCCGGTACTTTTTTCTTGGGCGGTGAGAGTTTGTCGAGATCCCCTGATAATAATCTGCTCGTACTTATTTGCCTTCCCTGAAATCATCCAAAAAAGACATTTTTAACTTAAAATTACTTGAAATCTATTTTGAATTCAAAAAAATAATTTAAGGTTCACTGAAAAGTTTTATGTAATTTTCCCAGAAAGATCACAGGATATAAAAATACCAGTGATCTTTGGACGAAATTTACAAAAAAGTTGTAAAGTTCACACAAGGAACGGTGTAAAATTACACGAAAAAAAAACAAAATATTCTGTAATTTCCCCTAAATTTTGTGAACTTACACAGATCTTTGCGGTAAAATTAACATGATTCTTGATGTAAATTTTTCACAAAAATCACTGGTATTTTTATGTCCTATGATTGTTGTGGGAAAATTGCTCGTTCATTGTAAATTTCATTCAGTTTTCCTACAACAATCATAGAAAGAAATGACAGGACAATATGTATTTTTCAGTAACATTTTTTACAGAGATTAGTTCAAGTTTTATGCCGATTTTAAATATTTTTACTTTGATAATCTAAGCGTTTTTCGTTAATGACGTCACGCACTGGGGGGTCAAATCTGGGGATTTCTCCACATGGGCAAAATTTTTAATGGAAGGGGGGGGGGTAAGAATAATAAAATAGCATGACTTCAATTGGCTAAACAATTTTCTATGACCTTAACTTCCATTCATTTATTGAATTTACCAATTCTAAAATTAAATTATTAAATTTCTAATTGTTTCAATGTTAAGGGCAAAATGTACAAGATTGTTTAATTTCGGGCGGTTCACATAATTCAAATTATTGTTCACTTTTTAATATTTAATTTTTAATTATTCAATCTTGTATATGCTTCCATTTAGAAATTGTTTATATTTTGATGTTTCTTTTTATAATCGTTCGATTTTGTACGCTGAAAATGTTACATTCTATAACTTTGAAGGTCACAGATTTGACGATGGTTCAATCATGTGAATTTTAAACATCCAAGTTTTATATTTTGAGCCCATTCAATATGAAACTTCAAGATTTTATATTTTTTACTCAATATATATCAAGAATATACCAACTATTTTCACTGCAAACCAGATTTCAAAAGAATTCGAGGGATTTCAAAATAATTGAAAGATTTCAAGTAATTTGAAAGGATTTTAATAGATTTCAAGAGATTTTAAGGCATTTCAAAGGACTACAAAGTATGTCAAAGAATGCAAAAATTTTAGGGAATTTAACGAGACTTCAAAGCTCTTTAGGGGTTTCATGAGATATCAGGGGATTTGAAAAGATTTCAGAGCATTAAGAAAGATTTAGGATATTTCAAAACATTCCAAAGGATGACAGGTTTCACAGTTTTCAAACGATTTAAAAATATTTAAAGAGTTTGACGAAATTTCTAGTACAATTGCAGAGAGAATCTCAATTTTTCAAGGGATTTAACAAGATTTTGAGGAATTCAAGGAGTTTAAACAGATTTCAAGAGATTTTACGATATTTGAAGAGATAACGAAGGATTTCGATAGAGTTTTGGGGGCTTTTAAGGAATTAAGAACGATTTCCGCCGATCACAGAGGATTTTAAGGGATTTCACGGGATTTTAGAAGATTTGAAGGGATTTTAAGAGATTTCGAGACACTTCAAAATCTTCCAAATTTTAATGAGATTTCGAAGATTTTAAGAGATTTAAAAAGATTTTCAAAGATTTCAAAGGAATTTAAAATGATTTTAGGATATTTAAAGGGATTTCGATGATTTTATGAGATGTCAAAAGATTCAAAAGTATATGCACGGATTTTAGAGAATTTCAACCGATTTAACGGAATTTCAAAGAATTTCTAAATATTATAAAGGATTTTAAGGAAATTAGAGTAATTTTAATGGTTTTTAAAATATTTTGAGGGATCTCAAGAAATTCAGAAAGATTACAACGGACTTTAAAGATTTCAATTAACTTGAAACAGGATTTCAAAGATTTCAATGGATCTCGTAACATTTCGAAATATTTCACGGAATTTCCAGGATTTTAATTAATTTTTAGAGATTTTAAGGAATTTCCACGGATTTTGAAACATTATAAGGGATTTTTAAGGGATTTTGAAGATTTCAAGCGATTTCAAAGATTTAAAAATATACATACGGAATTCAAAGGATTTAAACAATTTTAAGGGGTTTACAAAATTTTTAATACAATTCTCGGGATTTTAAAGGTTACAAAGGTTTCCATGGATTCCACGATATTTCATGAGAGGTTTAAAGAATACTTAACTCCTCAACTCTATGTTTATTGGATGTATGTAATATGAAATATTATAATAATAAAAAAGAAATAAAACAAATGATGATATTGGGTTTAATTTAAAAATTCGAATTTTACGTTTTAAGTATTAGCTAATAAAGTAATAGTCCTACGATCCATTTGCTTTAAAAAAATTTTAATTTTATAGAGGTGGACGTAGTTGAATTTTGACCATATTTCTTAAATAATCTTTGTATTATTAAAGGATTTAAATTGGCTCACGAGAAATACTGATTTTAGTCGAGGTTAGAAGTGTAGACAAAAATTAATATTTAAAGAAATATTAACTATGAAAGAATAAACCTAGGGGGACATGTTGAAGTTTGCAAGTTACAAAATACGTTTACGTACTTTTCGTAGAATGCTTTTACGATCAGTCCTTCCAAAATCGTTCGACAACTTCAGAAATAGTTTCTCCGAACTTTATAAAAGCAATTTTGGTTAAAACAACAAATAGTTAAGCGTTTTATTCTTGAAATATATGTAAAAAAACTGGGGTGGACGTACTGGATGCAAATTTCGGGACCAAGGATAAATATACCTGTGCAAAACTATTTAAAGAATTTAAATAATTAAAAATAATTTTTCGAAAGTCCTCAATAGTTTTTAAAGTCATCAAGTAAAAAAACATTTAAATATAACTAGGGAATGTCCAGGACCGAATCCATTTCAAATCAGCAGAATCTCTCGGGGACAAAATATGTTCTTTTTTAGAGGAAAGTAGAGTAGGCGATACTTATTTTTGCGATTTGTGAAAACAAAATTTTTTACGTAGTTATGCGTATTTGAATTTTTGCTTTGTTTTTCAAAACAACCCAAATTTTGTCATTAAACTTAAACAGCTTTTGACGTGATTGAGGTAATTAAAATTTCTTTCCTGATTCTGGTACAGTTTATCGCCTTCTTTCGAAGTCCGCGAGATAATTTAGAAAATGTTTAAAATTAACATAATGGCGGCGGTTTTTCTGAAAATATTAATGATCGATTTTCGCAAAAACCCCACACTTATATTTTTTGCCAATCTTTTTTTCAATTTGTACTATCCTAGGAAATACTACTTTGTCCAACACCTACGCGAAAAAGACGACTTTTTCGACTGAAAATAGCAACACGAGGACGAGTCATGGATACACATTGACTCTCCTGCAAAGTGCCCATCTTAGTTGTAGATGGCGCCACGTGAAGGCTTATTCAATCACACATTCACGACAGACCATCACTTTCTCCTCATCTCTGCTTTCTCCCAAATAGTTTGCATGGTTAAAAAAGTTCTACAAAAAGTTCTTTTATTCATGTATGATATCTTGCACCATTGCCGAGAAAAATAACAACATTCAATATTCATAAACAAAAAAATGCTCTTAATGACAACAAAAATGGTTTAGCCCGCATAAAACTTGTAGAACAACTTATTTATATGAACAAAAATTTGTGAAAAATATTTAAAAAATAAATAAAAAGGTGCCGTTTGTCCCCTTTCACAGAAATTTCCCATGTCTTTTTTTATTTTATTTATTCTTCGAGTTTTAACCATTACGGTGAATCTAAATTTGCATAGACACACAAATTGTTAATTTATATATCAAATTTGAAAAACAAATTGAAGGACTAGAAACATATGGGCAATTTCTGTGAAAGGGGGCAAACCCCATGTTTTTTTATATTGTTTACAAATTTTTGTTCATATAAATAAGATGTTCTACAAGTTTTATGCAGGCTAAACCATTTTTGTTGTCAAGAGAATATTTTTTTTTTTATGAAAATTGAATTTTGTTATTTTTCTCGGAAATGGTGCAAGATATCACAAATGAGTAAAAAAACTTTTTTTAGAACATTTTTAACTGTGCAAACAATTTTATTAACATTTTTCGTATCTTTCATTGTTTGCAAGAAAAATGCGAAAATTCGATTTTCTCAAGAAAAAAAATTCTCCTGGCAACAATAGACATTTAGCCCGCATAAAACTCACAAGATATTATCCCTAGTATAGTAAAAATTCAACAAAAAATGGGCAAAAAATATAAGTGTGGGTTTTTTGAGAAAATCTACCATTAATATATTCAGAAAAACAGCCGACATTTTTTAAATTTAAAACATTTTCTAAATTACCTCGCGGACTTCGAAAGAAGGCGATAAATTCTATCTCTTTAAGGAAAAAAATTTGGGGTTTTTTGAAAAACAAAGAAAAAAATTCAAATACGCATCACTTCGTAAAAAATTTGTTGCTCACAAATCGCAAAAATACGTATCGCCTAGTTTTCTCTAAAAAACAACATAATATGTCCCCGAGAGATTCTGCGACTTCAAGTGTAGAACCTGCCTGAATTGAAATGGATTCGGTCCCGCAGGTAAACTAATCGAAGACTTTAATTTGGAACAGGGGACAAAGCACTTCATTTTCGCACGATGTATTCAAATAAAATAATTCTTAATAAAAATCACCTTTAATCTGCATTTTTTTTCGTGATTCTTACAGTATAGGACACCCTTCACTTTAAAAAATGTAATCTTGCAAACATCAAGACTGTGAAGTTGGAGGGGAAGAAGAATTCCGAAGTTAATTTTTTAAAAGTTACTTTGCAGTATTATAATTATAAAGATTATAAACAAAAAATTACAATAACTGCCTTTTCGAGAAATATTATCAAATTCTTTTGCAACATTGATATTCAAGTGAGGTTTTTGAAAATAAAGATGTAATCAAAGAATAAACTTTGGGAAACATCAAATTTGTTTACATATATTGTAAGAAATACCATTTCATGAAATTCAGAAATGAGACATTGTAAATTATACTCATAAAATTATTGAATGTACTCAATTATTTGCATTACATAGTGAAGAAAGCGTCATTTTAGGACATAATAAAACCAGAAAACCACTAACACATTTTTATCGTCAAATTTCGAATTTCGTCTCGAACTAACCAATCCCGGATTTTATCAGATTTTGCACTTTTGCATTGCACAAATTTTTCAATAATAATTGGAAAGGATATCTTTACCTTTGTTAAAATTCGTGGTGACAAAAGAGAGCGTAAAATAAGAGTTGACATTGTATTTTACAAGGCTTTAAACGCTTTGAACGAAATAGTCCAAATATCTTCGTTCATTAATTTGGAGGTTAGGTTTACATAACCTCTTTGTGACAGATTCAGTCAAGTTTAGACGCTGCGTCTAGAGCTTGTTTTTTTGCGAAATTTGTATAACTTTACAAACGTAGATAACACTATTATTACCACATCACAAGTATGACTCTATTCCTTTTCGTAAATTGAATGCATTGAATGTTATGTGGTCAGCGGTGCGGTCACGGGTGCGGTGCGCAGCGGTGCGGTGTAACAAATTGTACAACAATTACAAATCCAAAACAGGAATTGGACTGAAAAATTAGAGGACAGCACCTTCGTTTTCGCATGTGGAAAACACCACGTGATTGTGTTTACCGCAATGTTTTGAAAATGTCACTTGCTGATTAGAATTTCTGGATTTTGGAGATACAATCTACTGACGCTACGCAGTTTGTATTTATCTTTGTATTTCAGACTTTGGAGACTTCATAATTGGAGAATCCTTTGAAAGAAAGTTAATTCAACAAGGTCTAATTCAAGCTATATAGGTATAAGGAAATTATAATTTTTGTATATCAATAATTTTAAAGGTTATTGTCTATTCATTTGCATCTTTATTAGCAGAGTGCCCAACGACCTTGAAAACCTGGAATTCTCTTTGAATTTTTTTTTAAATCTTGAAAACCTGGAAATCTTCTTGAATTTTTCACGAGAACCCTGAATTTGAATTATTATTTTTTTTTGCTTTTAGACCAGTCATTTTATTGAAATGTGAAAAGTAATTTAAATATTTTAGTCTATTATGAAAGAAACATCTCGTTTAGAAGAAATCTTGCTACTGAAAAGTTTTTTTATTTATCTATAAACCGACTTTAATATTGTGAATATTCTATAAGTTATTAATTTCTTCTCCGCTAATATAGAATACATTTTTTGTGATATTCAACATACAAATTATAAAAATTATTAGTTGAAAATTTCGATGGTAATTCAGTTTTAGAATTAGAATGAGCCATGGTTACAATGAATTATTCGAAAAGCAGACCAATCAGTTATTTTTGAGTGTACACAAGATATCAGAATGTTACAAAATATTTCTAAAGATTTCAAACGATTTCTACATATTTCAAAGATTTTAAATTATTTAAAAGGATTTTGAATCTTTCACAAAGATTGCACGGATTTCAAAGAGATTTAAAAAAGGCGTGCTCACCAGATTTCAAAAATTTCACAACAATTTCAACAAGATTTTAAAACTTTCCAAAGATTTAAAGCTTTTCGAAGATTTCAAAACATTTCAAAGATTTGAAACAATTTCGAAAGGTTTCAAAACATTTTAGAAGTATTCAAAAGATTTCAAATAATTCAATAATTTGTACGAATACAAAAGATTTCACAAACAAAGATTTAAGAAACATTAAAAAAATATTTCAAGGATTTCAAAGACTCAAAAAGGCCGACTGTACATTAGATTTAATAGATTTTACAAAAATTTCTCAAAGATTTCGAACATTTCATAAAGATTTCAAGGATTAAAAAGGATTAAAAAATAAAAAATACACCAGATTTCTAAGATTTCAAAAAATTTCAAAGATTTGAAACCCTTTAAACATTTTTTAGAAGGTTTCAAAAGATTTCATAAAAATTACATGAGGATTCAAAAGTATACAAGAATTTCAAAGATTTTAAAAAGTGTACAGTACACCAGATATCAAAGAGTTCTAAACATTTCGAAGATTTTAAACGATTTCAAACATTTTTACAAGATTTCAAAAAATTTAAAATATTTCAGTGATTTTAAACGAATACAGAAGATTTCACAAATATTTTAAAGAATCCAAAAGATTCAACACAAATTTCACAAAGATTTCAAGGATTTCAAAGATGTTACAAAAAATTTAAAAGATTTCTCAAAGATTTCATAGAAATTTCAAGATTTCACGAAGATTTTAAATATGTACTTCAAAAGATTTCAACGAATTTACAATGATTACAAGAGATGTCACAAAGATTTCAAGGATTTTAAAGAATTTACAAAGATTTAAAAATATTCCCAAAACGATTGCACGAGTACTACTTATGTTCCCAAAAAATTAAGAATTTAAGAAGAAATTAAGAAATGGAAAAAAAGAAAAGAAAAATTAAAACAAGAAATTAAGAAATGGCTCATTTTTTACATGTATAACAATCGGTGTTTTAATACTTGATGTAAAAAAAAGGAGATCTGAAAATACTTGATTTCTTAACCTGGAAAGCCTAGAAAAGACCTTGAATTTTGTTAATAAGAATCGCTGGACACCCTGATTAGCCATATTTTCAAATAATCAAAGTGGAATGTATAATTACATTAGGAGCTCAAAATTGTAAATAATACTGACTGAGTGCCCATGATACATATTTATTTTGATACACATATATATTTTATATTTTTCCTCCTAAAGTATTTTTTTTATTTATCACTTTATTTAAAGATCATGTACCTATTACATATATATTTAGTAGTTATCAGTAGTTTAAAACTTTATAGTGATAGACTGATAGTAAATTTTCCTTCTATACATAATTAAAAATTGGTTCTTTTATATTTTGTTTTAGAGTTCTTAAACAAAGCTGAATAAGACCATAAGATGGATTTCGACAGCTCTTATATAGGTAATAATTTATAATAATTTTTTTATTTCATAGTATCTATTATCTAAAATAATAGAAAAGAATTTTTTAACCCAAGAAGATGAATTCTCAACAAAACATCAAATAGTTAATACATGAAGCAGAAAATATTGTTATTTAAAATAAAAAACAGTCGAATTCTACCAAAAAAGTCGAACTTTCAACAAAATAGTTAAATCTATAAAAGATGTTAGGGTTGTCGACTACCGAGGTTAAATGTAGGTTGTGATGTTGTGACGGGTTTTGATCTACTAGTCTGGTATTTTTTTAGAAACTGGCGACACCAGGCCTCATCAGGAATATAATACATTATTATTGGAAGGAACGTCTAACATAGTCTCTCCTTGCTCCTGGTCCATGTTCTCAATGGGCTGATCATCTCCTGTCCATAAATATTTTGTAAAGAAGGAAAAAATCCGTGAAAATTTATATAGTTAAATCCTCAACTGTCCTCAGCCAAATCAGATTAACTTTCTACCAAACAGTTGGATTTTCAACAACAAAAAATGAAAATTTGACCAAACAAGACAAAGTTCCACCAAATAACAACAATTGCAATCAGAAAAATTAATTTTCATCTAAAATTATGAAGATTCAGACAAAAAAAATCTTTAACCAAATACTTGAATTTTTAACTAAAAAGTACGAATTTTCAACCAAAGAGATGAATTTTCAACCAAAATAATGAATTTTCTACCCAAAAAATTCATCTTCAACCAAATACTTGATTTTTTAACTAATAAAGATAAATCTTTAACAGAAAATATTTTCAACTAAGAACTACGATTTTTCAACCAAACAGATTAATTATCTATCAAAGAAGATGAGTTTTCAGCAAAACACATGAATTTTAAACCATTTAGTTGAATTTTTATATAAAAAGATCAATTTTGAACTAAAAATGGAATAGCTAAACTTTCAGTTTAAAAAAGGATTTTAAACTAAAAAATAAGAATTTTCAGCCAAAGAGATGATATTTCAACTAAAATGATGAATCTTCAACCAAAAAAATGAATTTTTAAGCAAGTAGCGTTGATTTCACAAAAAAAGACTAATTTTCAACCATGAAGATTAATTATATCTACCAAAAAAGACGAGTTTTGAACAAAATACATGAATTTTCAACCTAATGTTTGAATTTTCTACTAGTAAGATCAATTTAAAAAAAGAAAAAAAAGGAATTCTCAATAAAATATTTCAGTTTTCAACAGCAAAGAGATGAATCTTCAACCAAAAAAAGATTAAATTTCTACCAACAGAGATGAATTTTCAAACCAAAAAGACAAGCGAGGACTATATTTTTGAAAAATGATGACAGTTGATATCTTATAACTTCAGAATTAGTAAATAATATTTTTAGATAATATATAAGCAATGAAACCGTTGCATTTTAGTTCTAAAATATATTCTAAAATTGTTCAAAAATTGTAAATCTCTTTCAAATCTATACCGATTTCTAATGAAAAACGTAAATTTTAACCTAAAACTGTTATGCAATTGTAATCTTCATTAAAAAATCTTATGATTTTTTGTTTGAAATGTTTGAAATAAGCGATTTCCGGTGAGAAACGCTAACATAACCTTAAATTGTTCAAAAATTGCAAACCTTCTTTGAAATCTATATTGATGTTTCCCGTAAACCGATTGCTAGCTTAACCTAGAATCGTTCAAAAGTCTTAAATCTTCTTTGAAATTTAATGTTGTTTCACTAGACATATCGATTTCCGGTGTATATAAAAGCATTCAACGTAACTTGAAATTCTTTAAAAAGTGTGATTGTACTTTGAAATAATTTTTTTTCGTTTATTTCATTTTTGTTTAATATAACCTATTTTCTATGAAAAACGTGAATATAAACTAAAAGTGTTCAAAAATTGAAAATCGTTTCCGAACATTTTTGGTCGTAAAACGCTAACGTAAACTATAATACAATATGGAAAACTGTAAATTGTTGAAAATTTTGTTATTTTTGAAATCTAAGAATTTTTTAATAAAAATACCCATTTCCGGCATAATTTTAAAAATGATTTTCTTATTAAACGGGATTATTCGTAGAATAAATTTTATTAATTTTAAATCAAAGTTATAAAATAACTTCCAGTAATTAAAACTGAACTCTTGCCTATTTCAAGCGCAAGTTTAGTGCGTCTTGAAATAAGCAAGAGTTCACTGTATATCAATGATTAATATTGTATTATTCGAACATTACCGGCATTTAATGTCTAATTTCGACATTTCACATATATTGTATGTAAAAATTGATTTAAGTTTCTTTCAAGATTTTTAATATTTTACAGTAATATTGCATTTGGAAACTCTGCATCTTAGAAATTTAGAAATAAATTGCATAATTTTTAGTTCTATTACATTATTCCATAATATTTAAAAGTGCACACTTTTTAATCAAAATCTCCACACTTAGAAAACAGGGCCTCTTTGGCCCCTCTAAAATTTAATGAAGTGCTTTTTTATGTATATTTATAATTTAATAATTCTATATCGATTCTTATAATATTGTAAAGATATAATAAAGGTTTCACTCAACAATTTTTTATAAAAAGTAATATTAGTTTTTTCTTTACAACAAAACACGAGAATAATTTTGTCTTATAATTCTAGAGTCACTCACTGATGACTGGTTAGAGTACGTCCACGAGAAAACCAAGGAGCAGGAACGTATTATTCTAGAAAATAAAAAGTTCTTTGTTCCATACATAGGTGAAATAATAAATACCTTTACAAATCTTTTGGAAATCAACTTCTGTATTTTTTTAACCGAAATATTTTTGAAATTTTTAGGCCTCAACGTGAAAATTATTAAATTGATATTTGTGATAGCGGAGGAATTTTCATTGCATTCCAATGCAAAATATTTAGCGATTCATCTCTATGAGAAATATATGAACAGAAGAATTTGTGAAGCTTCCAAAGGCCTAGAGAAAGGCGGAAGTTCACAAATTTTGTGGGAACAAGCAGAACAAAAAAAGATGTGTGCCGAAGGTAAATTACGTCTTCTTTCCTGCATTCAACTTGCAAGCAAGATGGATTCAAATGAAAAATCCCTAGGAATATGTGACGTAAGTAAAATTTTATAAATTTTATATTCACAATTGAGGCCCAGGATGCATTAACCGGCGGGACGCTCGGCTTTGTATTTCTCGCAATAAGTTATCTGACTCTCAAATTTGAAAAAACCACTCGAAAAAAATATGATTAATTCAAAGAGCTTGATAAAGAGCACAATTTTCGTGTAGAAAATTATTTGTGTGATTTCAACGAAATGACTTAAACTTTGAATACCAAGCGTATTATACTCTGTCGAAGCCTACGGTATTTGATTCGTGCCTAAAAAAGTTAATTGTTTAACAATATATCGATGTTTGTCAATAGCTATTCAGTACCGTGCTTTTTCACGTTCGGCGGAAAAAAGTATCGAGGGAATTTTCGAGTTCAAACAACTTTCCGTAGCGAAGTTATTCATAAGGGTCGAAAAGAGTTTTCTGGAAAGTTTCAGATTTTTTAAGCGAAAAATGAGCGAGCCAGCGTAGGTTGAAGTAAACGCACGAAAAACTGGATCGTTTTCCGTCTCGAGCATGAGCGTTTACATGTCGAGGGCGGGCGGGAAAAGATGAAAACCTGCCCATTCTTTTTGTTAGTTTTGACCAACGTTTATAAATTTTGTTTTATGCCCTTGTCCATTTGTCGAAGAAGTGTAGACCGATCAACATCGATCTGCGGTTTGTGTTTTCTTAGCACCAATCAAAAAATTCCCGAATTGAAAAATTCCCAAGCAGCTTATAATTATACCGAATTAGGAAATTCTTGAATAAAAATAAATACAATTCCCAGGAGTTCAGAATATTCGAATTTGAAAATTCCAAAAAATTTCAAAAGAAAATTGCTGAATTATAAAATATTCGAACTAGAAAATTCCCGAATGTAAAAAAGTAACATTTTTTATAAACATTATTGATTAAACAATACATACAACAATCAAATATTTTTATTTAAAAAATTATTTTTAAAGTTTCTAAAATTATTGCTTGGATTTAAAATAACAATAATTGATCAAGTTTCCAACTACAAATAAATATTCTTTCCCCAATACGCGCGCCGGAACTTGAGACTTACACGTTCGTTCAGAAGAATCTAAGTTGGTCTTCACTCGATTGGTGACGTCACAGCGAAGTAATGTTGAATTTAGTCCTCTAGAGAACTAAGTAATGCCACGCGCATCCCCAATCTACCCCTTCTCCTTGAAACTGTGCATCGCAACCATGGAGAATAGACATAAGGAGACCAAAGTCCTGTACATTGACTTCACGAAAAATGAGCATGTTTTTTCGCGAAGTACTCGCGCCTGAACTTCCCGTGCGTGACGCTAGTATGAAGATACGTACAAATATTGCCTTGTATAGCGGCCATATTTTTTGTACATATGTTCATACCAGCGCCACGAACGGGAAGTTTAGGCGTGTGTACTTCGCGAAAAAATATGCTCATTTTTCGTTACATTACTTTGGTCTCCTTGTGTCTATTCTCCATGATCAACGAGCGGGATATGTCGATTACCCAACACGCATGATTTGCCACGCTCGTGTAGCAAACTTCATGCTCGTCGGTAATCGACGCTGTATCCCGCTTGTTGTGCAATCTACTATTAATTATTGTTATTTAAAATTTAAACAATAATTTTAGAAACTTTGAACCACAAAAATATTTTTTTTTTGCAGCAATATTTGATTATTGTATAGATTCAGGAATTTTATAAGTCGGGAATTCTATATTTCGGATATTTTAAAATTCGGCAATTTTCTGTCGGGAAATGTCCAATTCAGTAATATTATAAACTGTTCGGGAATGTTATCATTCGGGAATTTTATTATTCAGGAATTTTACAGTGTCGTGAATTTCATTTTTCGGGATTTTTCAGTCGTCCCATGCAAAAAAGAAAGTCGATTGTCGTAGAAAACGAACACTTAATGAAAAATCTTGGAAACGCAACATTGCGAAACTATATTTTTTGGTTAAATAATAGTTTTATTTTTCCTCAAAATAATTTTTGGAATCCAAAATTGTTCAAAATGCCAATTTCAAAAATCTAAAAGTTCTGCTGGGTTGTGCTAGGCGTGCAAAACAATTATTGTCCTACACACTTTTCACTTAGCACAATATTTTTTGGTGAAAATCTAGTTTTTTCCTCGGAATAATTTTTCAAAATGCGAATTACAAAAATCTAAAAGTTGTTCTGGGTTGTGCTAGGTGTACAAAACAATTATTGTCCTATACTTTTACCTCAGGTATATATTTTTTGGTGAAATAATAGTTTTATTTTTCTTCAAAATAATTTTTTTAATCCAAAATTTTTCAAAATGCGAAGTTCAAAAATCTAAAAGTTGTGCTGCGTTGTGCTATAGGCGTGCAAAACAATTATTGTTTTATCCACTTTTACCTTCGGTCTATATTTTTTGGTGAAATAATAGTTTCATTTTTGCTCAAAATAATTTTTTGAATTCAAAATTTTTCAAAATGCTAATTCCGAAAATCTGAAAGTTCTGCTAGGTTGTGCTAGGCGTACAACAAAATTATTGTCCTATAAATACACTTCTCACTTAGGACAATATTTTTTGGTGAAAAATCTTAAAAGGTCAACTTTCAGATATTCGAAATTAGCATTTTGAAAAATTTTGGATTCAAAAAATTATTTTAAGGAAAAATAAAACTATTATTTCACCAAAAAATGTAGACCTAAGGTAAAAGTGTATAGCACAATAATTGTTTTGCACGCCTAGCACAACCCAGCACAACTTTTAGATTTTTTAAATTCGCATTTTGAAAAATTTTGTATTCGAAAAATTATTCCGAGGAAAAAGACTATATTTTCACCAAAAAATATTGTCCTAAGTGAAACGTGTGTAGGGAATAATTTTGTTCATTAAGCTCTATATGCTCATATTTTTTTCGAGTGGTTTTTTCTTTGAGTTTCAGATAACTTTTCGCGTCGTTTTATCTCGAATTGAAAGCGAGGAATACAAAGTCAAGCGTTCCGTCGTTTATTGCAACCGGGACCTCAATTCTAATTTGTAATTTTTGTTTGTGAATAGCTTTAAGATCTTTAATTTTAATCATTTTTTACAGGTGCAAACAGCATTGCAGAAAATCGATTCAAGTCGAGAATATTCAAAAAAGATCATTTTTCAGTCAGAAATATATGTTTACAAGGCTGTGGAGTTTGAAATGCCTCAGTGCACACCAAAAGACTGTGTAGATGTTCTTTTAGCAGCAACCGGACTTCGAAATACACCTGGAATTCTTGAAGCTTCAAAAAGATTGGTGGATTTATCATATTTATGTGTATGTATTATTTTATCTACTGCCTCATAATCACTAACTATTTATACAAATATGTAAATTTGAGTGGACGGCTGAAAATCGCGGAAAATAAAATTCCCGAAAAAGAAAATGCATATTCGAAATATAAAATTTTCGAAATTAGAACCTTTCCGAAATCAAATTCCTGACAATATAAAATATTCGACACTGTATAATTCCCGAATCTAAACAATAAAAAAAAGGTTAAATAGTAAAGTCAAAAATAATAAAATAAAATACTTTTATTCGACGAACAGATTTTTTTATTTATTATTTTATCATTTAACAATTTTTTAATTGTTTTGATTCGGGAATTTTACTGTGTCAGTAATATTGCAGTGTCGAATATTTTATAATGTCGGGAATTTCAATGCTCGCAATTTTTCAGCCGTCCCAATTTGAGGAAAAATTTGAGGAACCAATTTTGATCATGTTTTTTACAGCACGAAGAATTATACTCGTACCTGAAAATGATGGCAGAGGACAACTTCCCAAAGACACTTTACGATAAAAAAAGTGTAATGGTAATAGAATCTAATGCTCTATTCTTGGGAGCTTCGATTGCTCTTTCTTCGGTGTTTTTTGTTAATTTGGATAGGAAAGATTCCAAAGAATTGTTAAAGAGGATGGCTAGTTTGGTTGGAATTAAGGACGTGGATATTTGGGACATGGCGAATTTGCTATTTAGTTTAGCAGTTCAGGAATAATGACTGAAGCTCCAAGTTGAAATTGTCTTTAAATTTAAGCCTAAGATGTTCGAAAGTCATATAAGATTTAACACGTTGTTACTGTTGTAATTTTATGAGAAATGTTTAGTTAGAAATGTTAAATGTAAGACGACTCTGTAAGAGACTCGTCTTGGATCATTTCGAAATTACATTTATTTTAATTATGTTATTTTTATTTGAAAGACAAACTTCTGCAGTCAGTATTTATTAAAAATAAATATTCTTCTTATTTTTGTAAAATATTTACTTTCATTCACCGTTGTTGCGTAATATTGCATCTTTTATTGAATGCCTGAGATTGTACAAAGGTCATTAAGGCGCTTCCTCAGGCTTGATTTTTAGCCCATGTATTCGTTGATCCCATTTTCCTCCTACACGGATGAATTGTTTGATGTAATATTTTAACCACATAATCTCAATGGCATAATGCATAAAACTAAAGTCTTCGTTTTTTGAAAAACGGTCT